>JBBPOE010000042.1:0-78065 GCA_038091295.1 Tylopilus felleus | reverse complement strand
CGGATAAGTACATAAGTGGAACTCGTCAGAGTCCGCTTTTCGTGCCAACATCGAGCAGATCATCGTCTTGCGAAAGGGAGGAAGAATTGGAAACGAGTTCGATAATGCTGATGTACGGTCCGGTCCCATTTCCTCGTCCATTCAATCGAAATGCAAAGCTTCTCCTGCTGTCATGTCATCCTCCAAGCTGCTAAAATAGCAAGAGTTCTTACTCCCGACACAGAGACCCCATGCTCATGTCACGAAACCGAAGGTTAGCTTCATGATCCCATGTTTTTTCATTACTACCTTCCTGTTTCCACATCTCAAACCTGATTTGGTTCATTCACGATCTGTGCATTCATGTTGTATTTCTACCGTTTGCATATCTGTCATGTTGAGGGTGGGTGGGCCCGTCGTGCACATTGTTGTATCTAAAAAAAAGAAGTTTGGAAAAACTTGACTCCGTCTGTAACTCAGCAAGGTACATTGTCGGCAACGCCGACCCTAGTGATAAAAATATCTCGAGTGCGTCACATGCATCTTCTAGGAGACGAGACTTGACTCGGAGTAGAAAGAGACCGTCGAACATTCCAAGGCCTCACCTCGCACCCTGCAGGACCTCTTCACTCGTAGCACCTTCCAGCATCTCTACCTCCGTATTAGTATCACACTATCAAGGAATGAGTTAGTCGGATTACATAATAACAGACTTCAAACTCATCGTAACTTAAACGCTGCGATGTCATGTCCCCTTCAAATCCGCAGGCCCGAAAGACGTTATCCAATCATACGCATACTGTCGCGTACTGCAAACCTCAGCCCAGTTAGCACGACATGTTGTCAACTTGGAGGGTCACGGTTCAAATCATGTCGTAATACGTTACTTTGATGAGCGGAGCCGCTATGTAAGCCTGCCGCTGGCCATTTCAAAGCCCGTTTGATGTTAGTTTGCTTATGTAAGTACACTACATAGTCCCACAAAGTTGTGGCACAAAGTTCAAACCCTCACACGAAACATTGATAACGACTCTTCATGACAAGAATGTCGCCTTTCCACCAGAGAACAACTCTACTCTCCCATTATAGATCCAATACCTCTGTATGTATCACACTATCAGGCGAACCAAGGAATGAGTTAGTCGGTCGGATTACATAATAACAGACTGTGTCCATTGAAATGACTAGACTCGATGATCGTAACGCTACGACCATGTCATGTCCCCTTCAAATCCGCAGGCCCTAAAGACGTTACCCAATCATACGCATACTGTCGCGTACTGCAAACCTCAGCCCAGTTAGCACGACATGTCAACTTGGAGGACTCTACTGGTACGTCACGGTTCAAATCATGTCGTAATACCGTACTTTGATGAGCGGAGCTGCTATGTAAGCCTGCTGGCTATGGCCCTGGGTTTGTTCGATTGGACAACGTCACCCGAACAATTATAGTTCACCGCCCATGGCATCCCCACCTGTAGTGCCCCAGCTCTCAGTACCCTACCATGACGAGCCTAGACAGACTCAGACATCCTGATGAAGAGACCCCACTTCTCCAAGGAAAGATACCTATGCCATGGGGTCAGCTTAGTCTCGCCTACCTCGTCTTGTTTTCGGAAACCATCTCGGTCGAATACACGACTCCTTTCATGAACAAGGTCAGTCAACAACTTGAATGATTCCCGAACTTTGCGATATCTGACGTCTACGTATGAAAGTTCATAGGTGAGTTAGGCATCACCAGAGGAGATGACCGCAAGATCGGTTATTATGTCGGCCTCATGGTAGGCGCACATACGTTCACAGAAGAGCTTCTATACCGGTCTTCGTACAGGAATCCATAATCTCCGTCGTGCAGATTTTCACGACATGGCAATGGAGCCGGTTATCCGATTTTATCGGTCGTCGTCCCGTCATTTTGCTTGGTCTGCTCAGTCTCGGCGTGTCATGCTTTTCCTTTGGTTTATCACAGACCTTCGGCATGCTCGTCTTCAGGTCAGTGAGTTCGACCTCTTCTCCCACAGTCGACTAAAGGGACATGCAAGTCGCTGTATCCCCAGCGTCCTCGACGGCAATGGTGCGGTGGTGGCGAGTATACTCGGTGAATTAACCGATAACATCAACATGGCTCAAGTCTTTGCCATCTACCCAGCCACTCTTTGCATAGCGTCTGCCATCGCGTGCGTACGAGTAACCTGATTCGTGTGCTGGGTTTTGAGGCTGATGTCAACTCTCTAGTTCATTTTACGGTGGTGAGCTTGCAAAGCCGCAAGAGCAATGGCCCCGCGTCTTTCGGGGTGAATTCTGGGCAACGTACCCTTATTTCCTCCCATCTTTCATAACGGGGTGTCTCATTTTGTCTGCGTTTTCCATATGTGCGGTATTCTTGAAGGAGGTACGACATTAAGGTGTTTTGAACAGGCTGGTATTCATGAACTATTCTAGTCATTGCCATCGAGAACAGACAAAATGCCACAATCGGACAGCCCGACGGAGAATCTACTCACAAACGACGCGCGACCTGTTTCGATGTTGACCCTCATGACGACCTACTCTGTGATGATGCCCATCGTCACCTCTGCAATGATGTCACTTATGGACGTCAGCTTCAATGTTCTCCAGCCCTTATTTTATCAATCTCCCATCCGAGTGGGCGGTTTAGGATTGTCGCCACACATCATCGGCTCTTTCTGGGCAACCAACTCTATCGTAGAAGGCTGTGTACTGGCATTGTTTGCCCCAAAGCTGACAGCACGGTTTGGAGCCAAAAGGGTGTTGTGTTGGGCCGTCCTCTGGATGTATCTGGTAATCCTACTTTTCCCTATTATGAGTGCAGTGGCTACAGCACAGGGCAAAGGCAGCCCCATGATTTGGATCCTTCTGGTCGCCCAACTCATGTGCAAGATCGTCGTGGACTTGTCCTTTAGTGCGTATGTTTAGTCTTCTGAAAAATTAACGATCTCATGTTCGTGTAGCTGTCATTCCTATGTCCGTCACGAGAGCGGCCCCCAGCAAGCAGTCTCTGGGTTCAGTGAACGGTCTCAACCAGAGCCTCGCGTCCATCGCTAGTGTGGTTGGTGCATTGTCAGCCTCGTTATTCGCCGCTTCGAAACAGTACGATATCATGGGTGGCAACTTCGTCTATGTCGCGTTGGCAATACTAGCCACCATCCTGGTTGTGTTGTCGCATCGTTTGCCAGAACTAGAAGACGAGGACAAAGACACAGAATAGGGCACATTCGGCAGGAACTTTTGAACAGCGACATATATCCGCGGTTGTCAGACTAGAACACGTACAGTAGAGACTACTCGAGTGTTGGTTAATAGATACCGTTTGCTAATAATTTGCTATGCACGTCATTTCTTGGGCTTCCATCACGTATATGCGACGGTCGAAATCAGTATATATTCATGGTGTTACAATGCACGATCAACCACGAGAGGCGCGTCAATGCTGCATAGCGTTTGTCGGATCTAGAAGACCGTGACGAGGACGAAGACACAGAAGATCTGGGCATATCCGGCTGGCACTTTTAGGGAGATATCATATCTCCAGGGTTGTCAGAATAGAACATGTAGAGGCTACTCTATGTTCGTTGCTAGATATTTCCTTTATATTCCATATTCTTGTGCTTCTATCACGCAGCACTTGAGAGGGTCAAAATCAATATATATTCCTGGTAATACCACGCGCAGTCAATTGGATGGCGAGTCAATGCTGCATGGCGCTCCCATTTTCCCCTCTATCCGCTACACGGTCGTAATCATCCTGTATATATCGATACCAGATCAGCTACTATATCATAGCCCTCCGTGTCAATGTTCCCGGCTGGGCATGTGTTCGTTCTGTCTCTGGAAATATCAATAATCGTCCTTGTAAATCGGTTTAGTTTCTCGTCTTTGAGTTTATCAGGAAAGCTGAGATGTCTTTGGCTAAGTGAACGGATTCCGCCAAGTTTACCACCATCGCGATCACGATGAGTCCAGTTCTAACAACCTCGTCGTTCGCTTTTGTCGAAAGCGTGACAGCACACATTGCTCCTGGCGGTGATTAGTTTATGCCATCCCGCAGGCAATACAAACTCACCACGATCCTGGTTGTGTTGTCGCAGCGTTTGCCAGGTTTCAAGGACGAGGTGATATTCGTTGAACGGAGGCATGCCCACGAGCCACGATATCACACGTAGACACTGTACCGGGCTAATAGAACCTTGCATCCGAAATGCATCCGAATTCAATTGTATGTTCACTCGGCCCTTCGCGATTCTCGTCTGTACGGTGTTTGCGAAGCGTATTGGGAGTGAGAGCATATCGGGGGGTGAGTATACCAAGTCCGCATGACGGTGCGTCCGAATCATTCTGCGTACAGTACCCATGTCAACTTGCTCATGATGAAATTGTGGATACGCCGCCTATGGAGTCCGACTCGGACGAGCCTAGAATCTGAATTGAGGACCCGGATGGTCCTTGGAAGTTAGATTTCGCTGTCTGACTCGGTATACGGGGGGATGGCCGTACGGGCGATGCCAGTGCAAGATGGCAGACTGTCAGTGCGATTTTCGATGAGGACATCTAAGTACTTTATAAGTTGGACGAGTCTTCTACTCCGTCCTACTCCTCTTCATCGTCCACTTTTCAACTCCACTGGAGCTAGGCGAGGCTTGGTTTGCGAATAAAGTGGTGGTTCACTGTTTGTACACGTCTAACACGGCTCAAGCTGAAGAGGGTCGTGCCGACGTTCAAGAGAGAACTTCAAGTTACTTACACCAGCCATGGGAACATTCAAAGCCCGTTTGATCGTTAGTTTGCTTATGTAAGTACACTACATAATTTATAATAGTCAAATCCCGACTCACACGAAACATTGATAACGACTTCATGACAAGAACGTCGCCTTTCCACCATATAACAACGTTCTACTCTCATATTGATCCAATACTATGTATCATACTATCAGGCGAACCAAGGAATGAGTTAGTCTGATTACGTAATAACAGACTTCCAAACGTGTCCATTAAATGACTAGAACTCATCGTCGATTCGTAACACTGCCATGTCATGTCCCCTTCAAACCCGCAGGCCCGAAAGACGTTACCCAATCATACGCATACTGTCGCGTACTGCAGACCTCACAGTTAGCACGACATATCAACTTGGAGGACTCTACTGAGTACGTCACGGTTCAAATCATGTCATAATACGGTACTTTGATAAGCGGAGCTGCTATGTAAGCCTGCTGGCCAGGGGGCTTGTTCGGTTGGACAACGTCACCCGAACAATTATAGTTCACCGCCCATGGATGCGAATTGGCATCCCCACCTTTAGCCCCAGCTCTCATCACCCTACCATGACGAGCCTAGACAGACTCAGACGTCCTGATGAAGAGACCCCACTTCTCCAAGGAAAGATACCTATGCCATGGGGTCAACTTAGTCTCGCCTACCTCGTCTTGTTCTCGGAAACCATCTCGAACGAATACATGACTCCTTTCATCAATAAGGTCAGTCAACAATGATTCCCGAACCTTGCGATATCTGACGTCTATTTCCGTATGAAAGTTCATAGGTGAGTTAGGCATCACCGGAGGAGACGACCGCAAGATCGGTTATTATGTCGGCCTCATGGTAGGCGCACATACGTTCACAGAAGAGCTTCTATACCGGTATTCGTACAGGAATCCATCAGCTCCGCCTTGCAGATCTTCACGACATGGCAATGGTGCCGGTTATCCGATTTTATCGGTCGTCGCCCCGTCATTTTGCTTGGTCTACTCAGTCTCGGCGTGTCATGCTTTTCCTTCGGTTTATCACAGACTTTCGCCATGCTCGTCTTCAGGTCAGTGAATTCGACCCCTTCTCCGACAGTCGACTGAAGGGACATGCAAGTCGCTGTGTTTCCAGCGTCCTCGACGGCAATTTTGCGGTGGTGGCGAGTATACTTGGTGAATTAACCGATAACATCAACATGGTTCAAGTCTTTGCCATCTGCCCAGCCACTCTTTGCGTAGCGTCTGCCATCGCGTGCGTACGGGTAACCTGACTCGCGTGCTGGGTTTTGAGGCTAATGTCAACTCTCTAGTTCATTTTATGGTGGCCAGCTTGCAAAGCCACAAGAACGATGGCCCCGCGTCTTTCGGGGTGAATTCTGGGCAACGTACCCTTATTTCCTCCCATCTTTCATAACGGGGTGTCTCATCTTGTCTGCGTTTTCCATATGTGCGGTATTCTTGAAGGAGGTACGACATCAAGGTTTTTGAACAGGCTGGTATTCATGAACTATTTTAGTCATTGCCATCGAAAACAGACAAAAAGCCACAATCAGACGGTCTGACGGTCGAAGGTCCTGAAGAGAATCTACTCACAAACGACGCGCGACCTGTTTCGATGTTGACCCTCATGACAACCTACTCTGTGATGATACCCATCGTCACTTCTGCAGTGATGACACTTATGGACGTCAGCTTTAGTACTCTCCTGCCCTTATTTTATCAATCTCCCATCCGAGTGGGCGGTTTAGGATTGTCGCCACACATCATCGGCTCTTTCTGGGCAACCAACTCTATCGTAGAAGGCTGTGTACTGGCATTGTTTGCCCCAAAGCTGACAGCACGGTTTGGAGCCAAAAAGGTGTTGTGTTGGGCCGTCCTCTGGATGTATCTGGTAATCCTACTTTTCCCTATTATGAGTGCAGTGGCTACAGCACAGGGCAAAGGCAGCCCCATGATTTGGATCCTTCTGGTCGCCCAACTCATGTGCAAGATCGTCGTGGACTTGTCCTTCAGTGCGTATATTTAGTCTTGAAAAGTTAACGATCTCACGTTCGTGTAGCCGTCATCCCTGTGTCCGTCACGAGAGCGGCCCCCAGCAAGCAGTCTCTGGGTTCAGTGAACGGTCTCAATGAAAGCCTCGCGTCCATCGCTCGTGTGGTTGGTGCATTGTCAGCCTCGTTATTCGCCGCTTCGAAACAGTACAATATCATGGGTGGCAACTTCGTCTATGTTGTGTTGGCAATACTAGTCACCATCCTTGTTGTGTTGTCGCAACGTTTACCAGAACCAGAAGACGAAGACGAAGACACAGAATAGGGCACATTCGGCAGGAACTTTTGAACAGACTAGAACACGACTAGAACACGTAAACTACTGTGTTGGTTAGTGGATACCGATTGCTATGCACGTCATTTCTTGTGCTTCCACCACGCAATGCGATGGTCGAAATCAGTATATATTCCTGGTGTTACAATGCACGATCAACCACAAAAGGCGCGTCAATGCTGCATAGCGTCCCCTTTTCCCGTCTTTGCAAGTTCGTTCCTACACGATCGCAATCGGCCGTGGGGTATGGGACATTCAGTGGATCGTCCGTGCCAAACGTCCCAGACTCACCGTAGCTGGACGCTAAACTCGTCCTCGATGTCATCGTCATCCCAGTTGTCCTCCCACAGCTTGTCCCCGCTCGAGTTGGCCCCTCCAGGCGCGGCGCCGTTCAAATGCGCCAGGTCCGTTTGCGAGTCGTCCCAGTCTAAAGGACGGGTTTTCGTCCGTCTGTTGAGCCCCCCCCCAAAAAAAAAAAACGCGGTGGAACGCGCGTCCGTACCTGCACACTCGAATTCCTCGAATTCGTCGTCTTCCTCTAGCACGCCGATATGGGGCATGTCTTCGGATTTGGGCTTTTCGGGTGCCTTGGAGGCGTTGTCGTCTGGCTTGGAGGTGTTTGAGGTGGACGACATGGTCTGGGTACGATCGTCGGTGTCGCGGTCAGATTGAGGGCGGCTTGCGCGTACGACCGTGTGAATAGTTTACCTCACAAGGGTCGGTTTTGTTCGTCTACGGATTCACGACGATATTATGCACCCCTTGTAGTTTAACCCATCTCTACATGCATAAATAAAATAAGGATAGGCCACGCGTCCCTTGGAAATAATGTCAAAGACACTGTCATCTAACCCCCTGATCGTGTTGCAGCATTTTCTACGAGGGATAAGGCAACAGGACTGTCGTCGGAAGCTCGTCCGGCACTTCCACATCGGAACACACATCAGATAGATCGCTGTCGGTTCTCGAACCACTTTCGGTGTTATCAGAAGGAGGATAACGTTCGTTGTCATGCTTTGAGCCCGCGGAGCCGAGTATCCTGCGTTTCAGTTCTGAAACGGGTGTTGTAGCAGGGAAACTCTGCTGTTCAAGAGCACGAAATGGGTAATGCGGCGGAATGACGACCTCCGCAATACGACGAGGTATGCGGATGATGACCTTCTCCGTCAATGTCGGCTTCGAAGTAGACCCGGTCAGCGGCTTACTTGGCGTTGGCCGAGCAGATTTCTTCTTGCCGCTACGAGGTTTCCGAGAAGCACTGCGAGCTCCCCCCGAGGATTTTCGTTTTCGAGAGGTCGGCTTGGTTGCGCTCCCATTCATGATTTTGCGCCTTTTGGCAGGTGGAGCTTGGTCTGTTTCAGCTTGTTCGCCCGAAGCCGCTTCCTCCTCGCGCTTGCGTTTCCGCTCGAGCACGGCTTCCTTGGCCGCGACCTCTTTGGCAACTTCATCCATCAACAGGTGCGCAAAGGTTTGCGCATCACCCTGTACCCACGCATCAAATACCCCCTCCCACTCCCGAGTCGGAACAGGAAAGTCGAAGTTGAGATATATCGACTTAATAGGAGGACAACCATCCCTTGACTCCAAGGAACGGCGGGGCGATGGAGATGGGATCGGTGTACACTTGGGCGTTGCATCTGGCAAGTCCTTGGATGAACCAGAGCCACGGGATCGCACGGCCTTGGAAAACTCGCGAACCATGCGCTTCGTTCCTGGAACCCTTAGACTGGTACCCACGACGAGAAGCACGTCGGCACCACTGCGGCCTTTTCCTTTTGATCCTCCAACGAGATCTCTCCTCACGACCTCTCCCACCCCTTCACCGTCCTTGTGAAGTTCGTTGTACAACACAACGCTAGGACGAAGCTTGCCCACGCCACGAGCACGTTTGCCAACCAACTGCCGCGTCTCCTCCATCTGTGTGCATTCCGGGCAGTACGGAGGCGTCCCAGATATCAGCGAGTCCATGTAATTTTCGAGCGGGAACGTGTGAGTACACGTTTGACAGTGCAGCGTCTGAAGCGTGCCGTGTAGAGGGATACAGCGTGGGACCTCGACGGTGGGCGACGATAAACGTGAATTGGGTTGCGAAGCAGCAGGTTGTGATGGGGTGCAATGTGTCGATGTGGTGGGATCTGCGGGGCCAGCGGTGGGGAACGTCTTTGCCCTCGATCGAGGCTTGTAGCGTTTGTCTTCGAACTCGGGGACACCAAATGAGAGACCAGACTTTGATTCTATCGCGTCGATGTTTTGTGTGTATACGCGCAAAAGCCTTCCGCGGTCGTCGAGGGTACGAAGTAACTGATGAAAGGGCGTGGGGCTCGCCGCCTGCGACAGCTCTGACAGCTGGGCGATCATTTGACAGAACAACGAGGTTGTATGCTCTGACTGTGGAGATAGTGAGCATGAAGTTCTCATAGTTCAGGGTGCAACGTTGGTGGGGTTGAAAACAAGCTGGAGTAGGCATGGGGGAAGGGCAGACGGCATGGAAAACACGACGGAGGAATGCGCTCACATTGAATACGGACGCATCAAAGAGATCCTTTCCGGAGGAGAGGACCTCTTTGGGATTGTCACGTTTTAGGGTCTGGAATAAACCGCTGGGGGATCGGAAGTCCGGTATTCCTGCTTGGACAGAGATACCTGCGCCTGGTTGACAAAGCAAAGGCGAGAGTTGTTATTCCGACTGGTTCCGAGTATGATCAGTGCGGGGAGACGCACCACATACGACGACCAAGCGCCTGGCCTTTAGGATGGCTCTGAGAGCCTTGCGGAGCTGGTGATGGACATCATCTGTGAGCACGAGGAAAGAAGGAGAGGGTGGGGGGGACTGATTTTCGTCGAGAGGGACGAAGAGGGTCATTTTCGGCCTTGTGCGATGTGAAGAAGGGCAGAGGTTCAAAACCGAACAAGTCTCAGCCAATGCAGTGGCGCGGGAACACGACCTCACCACTTGGACTTGCTTTCTGACCGCGTTGCTTTATCGCTAAGTACATACAATATTTAATCGCCCCGGATCGATGGCCACTCATCTCACCCAGCCATGTCCGATCTCTGCCTACCAACTCACACCCTCACTCTCTGCGTTGCTCACTACTGGCGGGGCCGTGCAGCCGACGGCCAGCGCTTGCCCCTACACTGGGCACTCTTCCTCATATCAAACGCGACCTCGCAGTCCCTCAGTGAGAGCAGGTCTGGCAGAGAAGCTGCAGAACAGGTCGATCACTGGGGCACGTGCTATCAGACTATCGGAAACATCGATACCTTCACCTACTCTCGGACAGAGTACGAGTGCATGGAAATACTCGCAAACGCTTACAGAGGCTGTCTCCCCCTCGGAAATATTGATCCCGCAAAATCAACAGAAGTAGAACACCTCATGAAGCAGGTCGTCGTACATCGAGGCAGGGAGGACTGGAACTGCCAGAATTGGGTGCTTGGAGCAGTCGAAAAGCTCAAGGCGAATGGCCTCTTGCCACCCCATGTGTCATCCGACCGCATCCGCAGCGGGCTCGAGGACGTCCTGCGCAAGTGGAAGCCATAAGCACGTTTTATTTGCTCGCTTTGCTCTTGCCCGACCTGACCATCGTGTTTCCCTGCAGCACGCCACAATCATATGTACCATGGACGTCATCAAGGACGGACAGTAGATAGTACTTATCACGACAATGTTGCCAGTCGCATGGCATCAAATGATGTTTAATAAATCAGTCCACGCAGTCCGCACCTGGGCAAAGTGTGCACCTAAGTGGTTGAGGAATGATCGTTTCTTACATGGCGTGGCATCCATAAAGCCAAAATCATACGGCGACAATCGGCGTCGTGGGTGACAGCAAACTCATTCCCTGGTCCCGGGAGCAGTCTGCTCCGAGGGTCAGGGATTTCTGTCAAACGCATGTACTTATTCAGACGCGGTCACCAGACGTTTGCTGACTCACCTCATGGCTGACGGTCGCAGTCAAGTTGGTCACCATCGATGACAGCCAACGGACTCACCTCCTGTCACGTCCGTCGGGATCATGGAACGCTTGTAAAAAGGATTCGGATATGACAAAGCAGCTGGGCCATTGTACTACGAGGGGACAACAAGATGTGATCCACATAAGAACAGAAATAAACGAACGACAGGTCCATCTTTATGATCGCACAAACATACACAACTCGGCCCGTTATAATTTCCTGCGGGAACGTCGAGATTGGCTGGTGTATAATTAGTAAGGGTGGGAGGTAGCACACCACATGCTAAACAATCCGGTTAAATGCGGAGTAAAAATAGAAAGAAAAAGAAGAAAACGTGTGGAATATACTGGAGAGCGTGAAGGAGTACGGAAGCGGTCACTGCACGGGGAGCGCAGGGGCGATAATCGGGTCCTTGCAATCTTTACAGGCCTTGGCCAGATTGGTGATGGAAGGAGAGGTGTACGGTTGGGCCAACTTTCGGAAGATCTGCCAAGGGACGTTCGTGAGGGAAAAGACGGTAAAAGAAGGGGCTGACCTGGATGTAGCAATCAACGGGTTGGACACCGTTCAAGGCCCACTTGCCGTCGATGATGATGAATGGTACGCCATTGACACCATTCGCTCTAGCAGCCTCGACCATCTTTTCCACGCAGTCTAGCGCTTCTGTGGATCTGAGAAACTGGACAGCCTGAAGGGTGTCTGAGCAAAGGGGACGAAATAAAAATAAACACACACCCTCTCTCTATTCATAAGGCCAACCTTTACGGCGGCGTCTGCGAGGAAACTTTCGCTGCTGATATCCTGACCCCTTGCAAAGTATGCATCAAATATGAGAGAAATAAGCCCCTGCTGCATTGTCTGTCCGCCGATCTGGTAGGCCTTGACGGAGAGCCTATGGGCTTGTGTCGAACGGCAGACGACACTGTCTTCAGCCCTACACGTGAGGGGATGTTTGCGAGAGGGAGATACGGTTAGTGAAGATGGGGACGTACATCTTGAGGCCGGCCTTCTGGGCCATATCTGTTACGACTTTCCACTTTGCCTCTGCCTGCTCTTTTCCAAGTTTTTTGGCGAGGTAGTCCTTGCGGCTGGTGCCCTTGTTTGTGTCGAGGGAGAGAGAGGACGAACACATTAGGGTAAATGGACGGAATTCGACGTCGAAACGGATGGGGAGATCATGACAGGCATCGATGGCGTCATGGAGGGACTTGTTGGCGATGTAACAAAAGCTGCATATCTGGTAAAGATGAGCCGAGGACGGGGAGCGAGAGAGGTGGAGAGAAGACACACATAGTCTGATATGACGATGATTTTAACGAGGCGACGGTCTGGTTCTGACATTGTAAGTGAGGGGGGGGGAGGAAGAGCTCGGGAGGAACGGGGAGGGCAAGTGCATGGATGGGACCTGCCTTTCGATAATATAGCACGGCCGATTTCCTCAGCATACACCACCGCATCTGTCAGCATCTCCTGTCATTCGCTTTTTAAGTAATGTATTCTCACGATTACACCTTCGTTTTCCCATGCTTAGCAACTATCCTACATCACTCTCTAGAATATCGAGTTCACGATCCCACTTCCGACCGCAGCACCTGCCACGCTCGTCTAGTTAGGAATGCATACAGTAACGTGTATCACAACTCACCAGCTCCAAAACCAGCTCCACCAGCAGCAGACTGCGCCATCTATGAACCGTCATCACAATGCCGTCAATAAACACGCGACCACTCACGATCTGACCCAATCCTCCAAATCGACCCTTTCTCTCCGGCGCTTGTCCCCCTCCCTGTGCCGGCGGCGCGCCAGCAGGTGGCCCGTACGAATAGTTGGTCACCGCACCCGGAGGCGGTCCAGCCGGCGATGAATAGTAGCCGCCTGGAGGCGGGTACTGTGTCTGTGGCGCTGCACCGTATGGCTGTGGCAATGCTTGAGGCGCGGGCGAAGAGTACCGCTGCTCTGCAGATCCCTTGGAGTGAAAAGACGCCACCGACATGCGGGGCTCCGGGACAAAGATGGGAGGCAAACTGGGAGGTGGCAGTTTTTCGACGTAGTTGGAAGGGAACACGCCCTGTTTGCCCGATCGGCTGCGACCCGTCCACCAATCTGCGTTCGTCTCGGCGACGATTTCGATGATTTCGCCTGCTTCAAACGTCAGATCGTTGGGATCCTATGGCTCGTGTCAAATGGGCACACGATACATGCAATCGGCCATCGTACCTCGCTGCTCCACGCCCAGATTGTCCGCGCTTCCACTTTTGGCGGAGCAGGTGACATGCTTAGGCGCTGCGTCTGATGCGTCAATGACACCACCGATGAATCCTCCGAACGTCTGTCAGCATTCACAGAGAGCCTGGACAAGATCGCTTCTCCATCGGCCCTCAAGATCTGCTTGTGAGCTACAAGTAACTCGACATTCTGCCTGGTTTGAGCGAGTATGTGTGCAAAGAGGGCATGGGACTCGACCATGTTGGCAGGTGCAGTGACTGCAAGGAATCGTTCAAAGGGCAGCCCAATTGGAACGCCCTGTTTATACTGGGGCGGGCGCTGATTACCTCATGTAATAGGCATGTCCATGCTACGCTTTCGGTTAGTAGGGTGCCAAGACGTCGTGTCCGCGACCATGTACTAGAGTAAGTGTTTAACCAAACAAGAACTTTGGCTCATCGTCCATCCCGCGCTGGCCAACAGGTACACATCCCGTCGTACTTTGAGCAGTGAACTCACGTCCTGTCCACATTCCAGCACACTATCGGGCGTTGAAGCGGTGATAACGATTGGGTTCTTTCTCTACATAGGGTATGGCTCATCGGCACAATAACCCCCCCCCGTTGGCCCCAGGACACTTGGCATCGACGAAACGTCCCCATCATAGTCACGAATACACCAGTTCCCCGCTATCGGTTAGTTCTTATTACACAACTACTCCTCGCATCTCACTGACGTCCCGGCAGCCTCTGCACCGCTTCTCCCCTGAATACAGCTGAAAATGATACGCGAACTTGATGTCCAAACCATCATATGCTGCGCTGCTAAATCCCCGTTGGTTATCGATACTAGGAGCGTTGCTGTGGATGCTTGGAGCCGAGTATGGGGGTCCAATGAGGGACGGCCAGGGGATTCCGTACATTGGAAAATCAATCCTACAATATTGTATTTCCATGGTACTAACCTTTCTACGGTCAACGCTTTACTCATCAAGCAAGACATCCGTTGCAACGGATAATTTGGATAGAGCCATGTCGGTGCCTACGTATTATCAGTGCGCTCAACGAGAGTCTTGTCACGCTTGTGCAAGATTGGCGTGATCTTGTAACCGACTCGCGTATGTCTATAGGGATTATCTCAGCCAAAGATATGGATATTCATTCGACACGTTCACGTTGCAAGACAAGTGTGAAACACTTGTTCCCGTCCAAGTCGAAAGGGGGTCCATATGAGCTGTCCGTTCTTTGCGTTCAAGTTTCTCCCGTCGATGTTGACTCGGGGCCTAAGGGGACGAGCCCTATGTATGTGAAACTGCTATGTGATTGTTTGGATCAAAGATAGATAGTTGGGATACGCCATGAGATGGGTGTGTGTGCTATACGACCACTGGCAGAGATGATCAGAACTGGATGTGTGATGCCATGCTGTGTGTGAAGTTGGTATGGTGTTATTTGGCAGTTGAAGTTATAAGACTATAATGGGGAGTGGCATTGTCCTCTCCGGGACTACTTATCTCCTCCTCCTCTTCCTTTTTCTTCTCCTTCATTGACGTTTCGCGCGACGTGCCATGTCCAGAGTATGCTGCCTTGGCAATTCTCTCCCTGCCAATCCCTGACCCCATTGCCAGGCACAGTTCTTGAGAGAGTACAAACTTGTCGTCGTCGGCGGTGGTGGTGAGCCACCTCCTCTCCCTCTGCCATCCTCTCTGCAACCCCCTCCATAGGTGTCGGAAAATCCGCCCTGACAATCCAATTCATCCAAAGCCACTTTGTCGACGAATATGACCCAACTATCGAGGGTACTTTGGTCGTTTTCCCTTCCCAAGCACGTCCTTCATTCACACGTCCCTAGATTCATACCGCAAGCAATGTGTCATCGATGACGAGGTTGCACTGCTCGACGTTCTGGATACCGCCGGCCAAGAGGAATACGGGTGCGCATGTCCAGCGCCATGTGCCTCTCTCAATAGTAATCAGCGTCTACATTGCGTAGGGCCATGCGTGAACAATATATGCGCACGGGCGAAGGTTTCCTCCTCGTCTATTCCATCACGTCGCGCAATTCGTTTGAGGAAATCAGCACGTTCCATCAACAGATTCTTCGCGTCAAGGACCAAGACTCCTTCCCCGTCATCGTCGTAGCAAACAAGTGTGACCTCGAATATGAACGTCAAGTTGGCATGAACGGTACGCCGACACGTTCTCTCCACTGGGCAGCTCTTCATTTGACGATGACGTGCTAGAGGGCCGCGACCTTGCCAAACATTTCGGGTGCAAATTCATCGAGACCTCAGCCAAGCAGCGTATCAACGTTGATGAGGCATTCAGCAACCTGGTGCGCGAGATAAGGAAATACAACAAGGTACATCCGCCTTGTCTTGACATCCCACGTGGTGCCTGACGTGAAACGCAGGAACAACAAACTGGGCGGCCAGTGATGGCCAACTCAAGTGGCAGTGGCCCTGGCGGGTACGGTGGTGCCAAGGACTCGGGCGAGGGTGACCATGGCGGATGCTGTGGTGGTTGTGTGGTCGTCTGATATCTCAGAACCCATTGGGAACATCTCCCTTCTTTTTCATGCGTTGTTTTTCTAGCTACTACCACTCCACTCCACTTCTAACCTGCTGTTTTTATTCCCCGGGGAATTTGTACACTTTAGACAATCACCTTGTTAGAGGTTCGCGCTTCACCTTCTCCGATTCCTAGTTATGCAGGATTGGACTTGTATATATAGCTTATGCATCTCTATGCACCAATGCAGCACCGTTAGAATGTGAGTGACAAAGCTTTTCATTCTGTAAGATACAACGGAAGCATTCCGATCATAAACGCACTTATGCATCCTGAGAAGGACCTTTCTCGAGCACTAATCACAGGGTTGGTTATCAGAAAAGTGTCGATCCAGAGGTGAGGACTCACATGGCGGTCTAGACAAGTTCTCCTCGTTGACAGCTCTTATCGAATGGATCCCCAGATCATAGAACCCAGACACGCCACTATTACCTCCCAACATTGAAATACCAACAGTCCGGATGCGCTGCCGAAACATGGAAATCTGATGCTGCACCAACTCCCCGGTGTTTGTCAGAATAAAATTGCCAAAGGGAATCTGTCAAGGGAACGTGCCACATCAGCATCACGAGAGAGAGAGAGAGCCTGTACGCACGAAAACGTCCTCCCAGCCACCATCATTCCGTTTGAAATACAGGCGGTGCTGCCAGAGGTCGGTCGTGACCGGCCCGTCTGTCTGCAAGTTGACATAGTACGAGTTACGCGTGCGGGGGTCCCCGCCGAGGCGTAATCGCAGCGCGAGGTACTGGTGATTCGACACGTCGTCACAGATCTCTCCAAACAACGACGGTCGCGCCTAGGGATCACCGGTCGCTCGCCGCGCAAACAGAAAAGAGGGAATGCCACGACGGACCTGTGTCCTGAATCCGGCATACCCGCCTCGAATCCTCCCCTGATACTCTGGACGCACCGCGAGTCGCATCTCCCCCCAGAACCGGGCGTTGGCGGGACTGCCGCTCCCTGCGTTCCGCTCCGGGGCCGTGTCGAGCGCAAAATTGAGCGTGGACGTCCCGCCAATGTCTGCGTCGCACCCAGTCGCGATCTGGTCGACGTCTTGTTGCATATGGAGCTTTAGGAGCGTGATGGGTGTGCGGTTGGGCGGGTTTGCGCCTTCCATGCGGAGGACTGGCAAGTGGGTCGAGGAGAGGTCAAACGTGACACGACGCAGGGAGGTAAACTGGACGTGCTTTTGACAGCGCCATCGGCGAGATGTTTTGTGGACCTGCTCAGATATGCGCTGAGGTGTGAGAGGACCATCATTGAGTGACGGAGAACGTGTTGAGTCGTATTTACGAGGGGCCGCAATCTCACGCGCGTGACGAATCTTACAAGTCTGTAACGTCTACGTAGAGTATAAGGTATGTCATTACTTGAAAAGCATGTCAAACAATACTGTCGTTGGGTGCAATTACTATCGTAGGCTGCTTGTCATCGGGAGACTCGGTCAATACTTGTGAGGAAAGCGTCGTCTTGAGCTCGGGACGAGCGCGAGGGCCTGAAGGCGTCTGTCTCTTTGCGGTCTTTCCCACATTTGCCTGATCACCCCGGGAGACCAGTCCCATCAGCTGCCGGTACGCCTCTTGGACTTCCTCATCCGGGGACTGGGGCAACGTGTATCTGCTGGACTCTTGTGACCAAACAGAAACCATGGTCGCACGCTCGGTACGAGCATGCATCCATTCTGAACCTGAGGCGCGGAAAGGTTCGAGAACAACTTGATCATTGCCGACCGGCTCTGGAAGTTGGGGAAGCGGCTTAACATGCATTATCTCTCCCACATCATCCGAATCACTGTCGAGAGAGACGGTAAAGGATGGGGACGGCTGGGAATTTGGTTGCTCCGCAGTGTCAGGACTCCAGTGATTAACCTCGATCCGCGGGATTGGCGTTGCAGAAAACACAGAAACTCCGGCGTTCCCTTGGTTAACTCCCGCCGTCTGTGATGGGGTATGAGCGGATGGAAGGCCAAGTCGTGCAGCAAGTGTGGCAGACTTGTTGGTAATATCCCAAGCCGAGTGCAGAAGAGGTGGAACCGCTGGATGGGAGAGGTTCAACGCAGGCGGAGCTTTGGATTTGAAGGTCAGCTCCCTCCCAACCTTTCTAGGGGTGCCAGTGTCTGCCATCGATTGGGACGACCATCGCTGGTCCTGGGCGTCTCCTGTTACGGAAGAGGCTCGAGGAGAGCGAGGAGTCTCGCTAGCCGCGCGTAATCGTGGGTCACTGGGTTGTCGATTAAGCCATAAGGAGTGGGTGGAACCACTCGATGGCAGACGTGCCACATTCGCCCGAACGGATGCTTTCTCTGCATTGAGCAGTTCCGTGTTCGAGTCTACGCTAGACCAGGAAGAGTCGCGCGAGTGATTTGAAGACCCTTGCGTGGATTTGCGCATCTGATGACCGTTCTCAGGCATGATCGGGGGTAGCGAAACGACCTTGTCTCGTGGGCTGATCGGTGATTCATAAGATGCGTCATTCCCGAAAGTCTCGTCCGCAGCTGCATCTTTCTCCGAACGGGAGCGGTACACAGGACTGATGACCCGAAGAGTGTTACAGAGCAGACCAACGTTTACGAGACCTGTAAAGTTGTCAACGGACAGTCATCACAACACTTGGCAGAACATACCCATCATGGAGACACAAACATCAGCGAAGACACTTGCAGCAAAGGATATCGAGTGCCCTGTAGCCTTGACGACGTGCGCGATAGAGAATGGCAGTAACAAGAGCACAAATGCTTTACGATCCCAGCATGAGTACTATGAACCATGGAAATCAAATGTCTTACCAAAAGGAAACCTTGAAAAGGATGTTAGTGTATTTCTAATCATGGCAGAAAGGAGTGTTCTCACCAGAGGATGGTCCATATGATCGTTCTGATGAATCCATGCTGTTGGTCGAGTCTATCCTCTCTCTGTCGGTTAGTTGATTTGGAACCCTTTGGCGAGCTTCGCTCCCCACGCAAGATGATGAATATGATAGAATAAATCGCGATTGATGCGATTATACCAGGGATGACCTTAAGGTCCGAACAGTCAGATGTCATCGCTTCGAATTACAAAATAGCCATACCGGGAGTGCTTCAAGGGCAAATATAACCGTCGGATAAGAGTGCGTGATGCCGCAGAAGGCTCCAGTTGGACCATACACCTGCATAGGAACAAGACCTTTTTCGACGTCGCTTTGAGAATGGAAGAATCCAGTCCGTCCAGATTTTCTCACCTATGACAATTGCTATCACCCATCCAACGGCTACGACTGCCAACGTATGCCAACGGGTCTGAGGTACGCGGAACACAAACGAATTGAGATTGTTTAGAGCAAGTGCAACCGTAAACCAGCAAGTACTCCATATGCCGATTTGCATCAACACCGCTGTATTTTTATCTTTAGTACTGTAGATTTTTGGTCCGCGAAAATACCCCTCACCTTGCGCTGAGCACGCTAACCCTGGACGAACTCATAAGTTGTCAGTGATTGCACGGAAGAGGGAGTTGCTCACCTTGACTCAACCCAGAGGGCGCTTCCCAATTGAAACTGAGCAACCCAGCAGAGCTAATGAACAAGTTACCGAGCATGAGGCATCCGACATAGTGACCGAGCTGGGTGCGGAATAACAGTGTCTCCGACGGTCGAGAAGTGCTATTGTCGCGCTGAAGAAACACTGATATGGCGATTCGAATGGTCCGAAAAACTATAAATGCGAGCGCCAAGGTTGACAACAGAGCAAAAACCCCGACAACCTAGGACAAGATGTTACACGATCCGGGAGATACGCACGAAAATGGGCTTACGATGCCTCCTGCACGCTCGGCTTGTGAAGGTGGTACGATTGTACTCGTCCCCTTCGGGCTTGTCATTGTGTTCTTCCGATGTGAGAGATACGAGCGGTAGGATAACCAGAGATGAAGCAAAAAACGAGAGTGTGGATGAATATTACCGGACCAGCCGTCAAAAAGACCTCGCAGAGGCAAACGCGGACCCGTCCGCAGAGAACGAAAGGTGGAGCAGTGAGTGTACGAAGCAAAGAACCTTTCTGAGAGGGCTGCTCAGTTCGGGAGGTATATTTAGCACCATGGCTGCGGCGCATTTGATAATATGTAATTGGCTGAAAGCTGTGGCCATGGAGCCTTGCAACGATCAACAGGCCATTGACATAGCCCCAGGGAGCCGACGTTCATCATAGCCACGAATCATCTCAGTTCCCACCGACAGTACACCGAGTCACCGACGTTAATAAATTAGCCTACTTCTTGACGAAAAACTTGGCTATCCCCTCTGGCTCTCGTGCTTTCTTCCGCTTGGGCGTCCTCGAACCCGACTGGGGCCGGCTAGGTGCTGGTGCATCAGAACCATTTGCCAAGTCTTGCGCGAAATGAAAATCATCATGCTCCATGCGCAACTTGGCCAATACTGTAGCACGGTCTACTTCGGCGTGGTCAATTGCACTTTCGCAGACAGAGATTCTTTTATTGCAGCGTTCGCAGACAAAGAAAGTTTCAGGCGTTTCCGTCGCAACACGTATCGCTTCAGGAGGCGCTTCGTTGCTGCTAGACCGGGCGCGTTTGAGAGACCGAGGGACTTCTTTGGGCTTAAAAAAACCTTCAATGCTCTGCTGGCCTGTCTCGGCTGTCTCGATGCCCGTGAATGCAAGCTGCACTGCCGTCACCTTCAAGTCCTTCGTGTTCCCAGTGAGTTCCTTCCATAGCTTGTCAGCAGCGTTCGCTATCACATCAACCGTTATTTCATGGGTGAAAGGGAACGCGGATTGCTTGGACCTCGAGGCTTCGTATCCTGTGTCTTGTTAATAGTTTTTAATCCCCCATCCAGGGAACGAACCTTTTCGAGCGTGCAAAACAATGGTCTTGGGCCACAAGGTGGGCATCTCTTGGCGTGCATCCTTGAGCCTGAGGGCGAGTTCGGCGGCCAATACGCGTAGCCACTGATGCCCATCTGCAGCTTTTGTAATAGGAGTGGGAAGATTCTTGGATGCAAGCATGCTCTTAAAAAGTGCAGATTTCTCCTTCACTATAAAGAAATGAGGACGATAAAACATGTCAATTAGTACCCAACCTTCGGATCTGTCAATACCGCTGGAGGCTCATTGTTGAGTAATTATCGTCGCACAGGACTACATTGGTAACTTACCGCAGAAGCTCATAAACCCATAGAGCATCATCACCAAATTTGTTCTGCATTTCGTCTGACATCTGTCTGTGACTGGGAGAGCTGCAACGATGGCTTGGCAAGCATACCGAGAGATACTGCACTGTAATACAGGATTGAGGGACGATGATTAAATGCCAAGCAAACAATGAGCCTACAGAAGATCTCCGACAGTCGAAACATCATATTCTTTTGCAAGGGCATCGCCGAGCTTGCCGCCTAAGAAGCGAATCTGAAGGGAATGTCAGCTTTGTGTTGAATTTCGTTCTTTTCGGCATACCTTTTGAAAGCCGATCGGACGGAGGTAGGCAGGTATGGCACTATTGCGCAAGATGCTCTTAAGGGGTTCATCAGAAAGACATACATATCAAACTACGGCTCCGACGTCACCTGGCTATTTGGCTTCTTGTAAGAAGCTGTGAGCTGAGGGCAAATGTGAATGTAAATCATCAGATTTTCAATGGGCGACGAATGACGTGGACTGACTTTGGCGAGAAACTTATTTCGAGATATTCCCTGATGAGAAGATGAATCGATGAGCAGGATAATATCAAAGCATGTTGATACGTACTGCTGACATGGTATATCCGAGCTTCTCGTGTACGCCTTGTCTGATCCGAGACATTATTTCCGCAGCGATTGATAATGCAACATCGTGCCAAGTGTCTGCCACGTCATCTTCGACGCGAATCTCTCTGGCGTCGTGTTCTTCAGCAGAATGTATTGGGATGAGTTCACCAAGATTATTCCAATCGATCGGAGGGGGTGGAGGTAATGGGCTATCGATACCGTGTGGTGCATCGGGAGGTACTTGAGCGAGATAGGGGAAGCGCTCCAGAAAGACCTCTCGGACGGGCCGAGTCAAGTCTATGAAAGCTTCATCAATTGATGCCTTTTCTTTTCCGATGATGAATACTCATGATCGTGTCTGATGAGTCATGCAAGATCTCACCTATTTCGCCGGTTGGAAGTGCTTGTTTGAACAAGCTGATGATTTTGTTGCTTTCACGACGATAAAGGTCAAGAGAAACCTTGGACAGAAAACAGTGACATGGGTTCGATGATGCCTGTATGATGAATCTTGTGGGCCAACCTTGTGTGTTCGTGTATCTACATCAGACCAATAACCTGGTTGCTTTTCGCCCTCCTTGTAGGTTGCGACATGGATGGCCACTAGGTCTGGACATTTGTTCTTTGCGTCCTTTATCTTGTCCATCCTGGATATACCGAATTTGCGAGCTGGATAGCTGACTGCGATAAGGCTCTCCCATTGTTGCACGACGAGGGGCACAGAAGGGTCGAGGCCGAGCCTGACTCGTTCGCAGGCAGCATAAAAGGCGTCACTGTCGCAGAGAGCAATGACCCGTAGGGGGTCTCTCACGCCGAGGTTGTGGGAGTGCAAATGGCGGTATGTGATTGTCGGACAAAGGTCGTCATAGTCTTGCGCTGGTGCTCTGCCTTTGCCTTTGCACAGTGCAGACTGCATCACCGTAGAGAAGCATGTGTTATGTCAGCAAGGATTGATCTAGATGTCATGTCCGGGATCCGAATATCAGGCTCATGATAAGTATTCGGGTGCGCTCAAGATATGGTCGCACCTCGATCGCTTCCCGCTCGTCTCTTTCTTCACTCTTTCCTATGTCCCCTGGTCATTCCGGTACGTGGTTGTGTCCCTTCGCGCGCATCTACAGTAGACGAGCAGGATCGACAACACACAGAACCACCCTCGCATGCACCTAATGGCATCTCCAGCCATGCCAGGGGCCCGTCTAATACCACCGCAGAGGTGTTCCCCGCTTCTGAGCGCACACCACTTCTCCAACCCCCGCCGCCGATCCCGAGGCTACGGGACCCACCAGGCGACGATGTCGTCTCTGCAGAACCAATACCCACATCAAAGATGTTTTGCCAGGAATTCGCCACACTCACCTGGTATGCCCTCCCCGTCTTTGGGTATGTCCTGTCCCCACATTTCCCTCATCTTTATACTGAACTTGATTCTTTGTTAAAAAAGCACTCAAATTTTCGAATTCTCTTTCATGGTTACTTCCGTCGTATGCATCGGCCACATCTCTACAACGGCACTGGCAGCCGCTACTTTGGGTTCAATGACGGCTTCCGTCACCGGATACAGTATCCTGGCGGGTTTCGAATCCACACTCGATACCCTCCTTCCTCCTGCCTGGACTTCTAGCACCCCTCACATGGTCGGTCTATGGAGTCAGAGATTGAGTTGGTTTTCCTACTCCACAGTCCATGTCCTATAATGCTAACCAAATGTATGCGCAGTGCTCTTCATGGCAGTGATGCTTTTCATCGTATGTTCACTTTGAACATCCCGCTCTCTTTGACTAACAACCTACAGCCAATCATAGCGATATGGTTCAACGTAGAACCTATCCTCCTCGCTCTCAACCAGAAGCCCGAGGTGGCGCGAATTGCCTCTATCTACCTCCGCTGGGGCACCCTGGGCCTTCCAGCATACAGCTTCAACTTGATCTCCAGGTATATCGTCAAATCCCGACTCTGCGACATCCGCGCAAAAGGCTCACTCGCCTGTGTAGACGATATTTTCAGTCTCAAGGCTTGTTTCAAGTTCCAACGAAAATCATAATCGTGGTCGCACCGATCAACGCCTTCCTAAACTGGCTCTTTGGTATGCAATTACATCTCTGATCGTTTTCTTCTATTCAAATTCCATAGTGTATCCACTTGGGCTCTCATTCCTGGGTGCTCCGCTTGCCACAGCTATTTCTTTTAATCTTGTCTCACTAGCTTCCATCTTCTATGGATATTACTATACCCCTCTTACAGCATGGTCACCAATCACCCGTGAATCTTTCAATCCAACCACGGGTGAACTTTGGAAGGGTTGGGGTGTGTTGGCAAAGCTCGGCGTCTCTGGGGTGTTTCAGACTGCTAGCGAATGGTGGAGTTATGAATTGGTTGGATGTGAGCACTTCCGTAATGTTTCTTTCCGAATGCTCACTGACAGGGTACATGCCGTCAGTTGCCGCCAGCCAGTAAATGACTGTTTATTCTGTCTTCATCGACGTGGGCTGACTTATTTGCTTTTCTGCTAGGCTGGGCTCTGTTGTACTTGCATCACAGTCCGTGCTGATAATTTCCGCATCGTCCCTATACCAGGCGTCATTTGCATTGAGTATCGCTGCTTCTGTGAGGTAAGCATTGTGTAGTGCTTTTCTTCAATAGGGATTGTTAAATCGTTTTTATAATCTGTGTTGTTATTCTCCATGCTTTTTTGTTTTCCACCTCTTTGTACCACAATTACAATTGCTCGTGGTTGTGGTGGTACATTAGAATCGGAAACCTGCTCGGTGAAGGAAACGGGAGAAGGGCTGGGGTAGCTGCAACAACCTCGATCGTGATTGCTGGCCTGGTCGGATGCGTCTTCGGGTGAGTAAAGGACACGAGCATTTTCGTCAACTACTCTGGTACGATTTTTTAAGTCGACTCACGTCCTAATCTGTTCTTTTCAGTACCTTATTGCTTGTCTTCCGACATAAGGTGGCCTACATTTTTAATAGTGACCCTCGTATGTCCCATCGGCTTGCATGATACATGCATGTTGACATTTCAGCAGAGGTCGTCTCGCTCGTCGCGTCCATTCTGCCTCTCGTCGCAGTGTACCAAATTTTTGACGCCACAGCAGCCGTCACTGGTGGAATATTCCGCGCGCGGGGAAAGCAGGTAAGCAGTGGTATTCATCTCCGAGTGCCCACCCACCACCATTGTCTCTTTAGTTTGCAGGTGCCATCCTCAACCTCACCGCTTACTATGTCCTTGGTATTCCATTGGGATTATACCTCGCGTTCGTGCGCAAGCAGGGGTTAGCAGGACTTTGGGAAGGGTTGGCAGCTGCGCTGGCGTACTCCTCCATCGTAGGGATTTTGACCGGTGTCCGTGGTGTCGACTGGAAGGCTGAGGTTGCGAAAGCAAAGGGAAGAGTGGGAGATAAGGATGGGGACAGACATACACCAGTGGATGAGTGATATCTGGCAAACGGTACGAGAAAAGGTCGTGGATTAACAAGCGCCCTTTGGGTCAGATAGATATGACGACGATCGACATAGGTGATGATCAATATTTACATTGATGATCTTGAACTGATTCAGATAGATTCTTTGATATCCTTCCCTCTTGCGATCAGTTGGAGCTCAGCATATGTGGATCTTTTATTGGCCATGTATTAATATTGGTGAACGAACACGGTCTGCAGTGATGTTACTGTGACAGTAATCTGGAAATCGAGAGCAAGCCAATGACGAAGTTGATACATAGTTCCATTAAATCAAGAAGTATACACCACGGAGATATTCGCTCCAGGACCGACAGCCTAGAGATCCATTGATGAACACCACAAGCATCATGACTACGAGGTACGGGAAATGTCTTTGATGCCTCGCCTTGCCGTCACCAAAAACCGACAGAGACAGATCGTCTCTCTCGAATAATAGCCAGAGTTGACGATCCTCGGACGTGGTTGAGGCGGAGGGAGACCTAGTAGAAGGCGTCGAACGTCATGGCCATGCCCCCACATCCAGCTCTAAACACGGACATCGTCCATATCACGACGTATCCATCGCCCTGAATGGAACTCCTCTCGCGCACAGGTAAGAGTACGTTCTGTGAAGGACTTTGTCCAAGCGATGAGGTCATTTACACTCACTTGAATCGTTGGCTGACTTGATCAAGTCAACGTTGAAGGAAGAGACGTACATTCTCGGCAGAGCATGGACTGCAGGTTCCACCGGAATTTGTTTCATCTTATCCAGATAGCGTGCTGAAAGCTAGCAACTTGAAAGGGATCCTCGAGAGGTTACGTCAGCATGAATTGATCATCCAACATACTTCCGGTGATCAAATCTCATTTATAGACCGACTAATTTTAACGTCGCCGGGGCCTGACTCCTGCTACGGTACATATTCTGGTGCAGTCGCACTTTGATCGGTTCCTGCTTGTCTTTGTTCTTTTTCTTACTTTTCAAATGTCTTCTAGTCATTCTGGTACGTCAAAGTCCCTGCGACCGCGAACTTTGAAGATTTACATCGTCTCTCATTTCCGCGCATCTACAGTAGATGCCACGCACCATCAGCAACACACAGAACCACCATCGCATGCACCTAATGGCATCTCCAGCCATGCCAGGGGCCCGTCTAATAACACTGCAGAGGTGTTCCCCGCCTCTGAGCGCACTCCCCTTCTCCAACCCCCGCCTCTGATTTCGAGGCTACCGCCCGACGACGACTTCGTCTCTGCAGAACCGATACCCACATCAAAGATGTTCTGCCAGGAACTCGCCACACTCACCTGGTATTCCCTTCCTGTATTGGGGTATGTTCTGTCCCCACTTTGCTGTCATCTTCACACTGAACTTGACATATATATATTGAAAAAGTACTCAACTTTTCGAATTCTCTTTCATAGTAGCTTCCGTTATATCCATTGGTCATATCTCTACAACGGCACTGGCAGCCGCTACTTTGGGTTCGATGACGGCTTCCGTCACCGGATACAGTATCCTGAATGGTTTCGTATCCACACTCGATACCCTCCTTCCTCCTGCCTGGACCTCTAACACCCCTCACATGGTCGGTCTGTGGAGTCAGAGAATGAGTTGGTTTTTCTGCTCCGCAGTCCATGTCTTGCAATGCTGACCAGACATCTGACATAGTGCTCTTCGTAGCAATGCTTCTCTTCGTATGTTCACTTACCTTTAAACATCCCACTCTCGTTGATCTAACTACCTACAGCCAATTATAGCTATATGGTTCAATACAGAACCTATCCTCCTCGCTCTTAACCAGGAGCCCGAGGTGGCGCGAATTGCCTCTATCTACCTCCGTTGTGCCTCGTTGGGCCTTCCAGCATATAGCTTCAACTTGGTCTCCAGGTACATCCTCAATTCTCAATTCTACGACGTTGACACAAAAGGCTCACTCGCCTATGTAGACGATATTTTCAGTCTCAAGGCCTGTTTCAAGTTCCAACGAAAATCATAATCGTCGTCGCACCGATCAACGCCTTCCTGAACTGGCTCTTTGGTATGCAATTACATCTCTGATCGTTTTCTTCTATTCAAATTCCATAGTGTATCCACTTGGACTCTCATTCCCGGGTGCTCCGCTTGCCACAGCTCTTTCTTTTAATCTTGTCTCACTAGCTTCCATCTTCTATGGATGTTACTATACCCCTCTCACAGCGTGGTCACCAATCACCCGTAAATCTTTCAATCCAACCACGGGTGAACTTTGGAAGGGTTGGGGTGTGTTGGCAAAGCTCGGCATCTCTGGGGTGTTTCAGACTGCTAGCGAATGGTGGAGTTGGGAATTGGTTGGACGTGAGCGTTTCTGTAGCGTTTCTTCCAAATGCTCACTGACAGGATATATACTGTTAGTTGCCGCCAGCCAGTAAGTGTTTATTCTGTCTTCGTCGACCCGGACTGACTTTTTTGCTTTTCTGCTAGGCTGGGTTCTGTTGCGCTTGCATCGCAGTCCGTGTTGTTAATGTCCTCGTCGACTACGTATCAGGCGCCATTTGCATTGAGTATCGCTACTTCTGTGCGGTAAGCATCGTGTCGTGCCTTCCTATCAACGGACATTCCTCAGTCGTTCTCATGCTCTGCGCCGTTCTTCTCCGTGATTTTTCGCTCTTTACCCCTCTGTACCACACATGCCCGGGTCGGGGTGATACATTAGAATCGGAAACTTGCTCGGTGAAGGAAACGGGAGAAGGGCTGGTGTAGCCGCGATGACCTCGATTGTGATGGCTGGCCTGGTTGGATGTGTTTTCAGGTGAGTGAAGGGCACATATTTTGTCAACTACGCTGGTATGATTCCAAACCGACTCCCGTCGCAATCTATTCTTTTCAGCGCCATCTTCCTAGCCTTCCGCCACAAGTGGGCCTACATTTTTAATAGTGACCCTGGTATGTCCTATCCACTGTATGATACGCGCATGCTGACATTTCAGCAGAGGTCGTCTCGCTCGTGGCGTCCATTCTGCCCCTCGTCGCGCTGTTCCAAGTTTTCGACGCGACAGCGAGCGTCGTTGGCGGAATATTCCGCTCACGAGGCAAGCAGGTAAGCAGTGGTATCTATCACCGATCCTCAACCCACCCATCACCCATTCCTTCTTAGTTTGTGGGTGCCATTCTTAACCTCAGCGCTTACTATGTCTTTGGTGTCCCATTGGGATTATACCTTGCGTTCGTTTTTAAGCATGGGTTGGCCGGCCTTTGGGAAGGGTTGACTGCTGCGTTGTTGTACTGCTCCATCGTAGGGATTTTGACCGGTGTCCGTGGTGTCGACTGGAAGGCTGAGGTTGCGAAAGCAAAGGGAAGAGTGAGATAAAGGCGGGGACAGACATGCACCAGTGGATGAATGAGATCTGGAAAACGGTACGAGAAGAGGTCGTGGACTAGCAAAAAAAACGAACCGTTTGGGTCAGACGACATGGGTGATGATTTATATGTACCTATCTACACTGATGATCTCGAAACGATTTTATGATATCCTTTCCTCTTGCAATTAGTTGGAGCTGGCAAGTGTCGATATTGGTGGATGAAGACAATCTGCAGTGAGATTACCCTGCCAGCGATAGTCCGAGAGAAGTCGATCAAACCAAGCAGCGAGGTTGACACTGATATTATATTTCCATCAAATCAAGAAGCATGCACCACGGAGATATTCGTTCCGGGACCAACAACCTCAAGATCCACTGATGAAGTACGGTGTCGGATCCATATAGTTTAATGCCTTGCCAGAGTCCGACGGAGACAGATCACCTCTCTCGAAAGCTAATAACAGCCAAGTTGGGTAGACGATCCTAGACTGGCTGAGGCAAAGACGTTAGTTCACCTCGGCTGAGCGCGTCGAGCACCATGCCCCCACATCCAATTCTAAACATGGAAATCTGTCCTATATCTCGACGCGTGCACCACCTGGATGGGTCAGAGTGAAATTCCTCGCACACAGGTACGAGCGCGTCCCGTGAAGGACTTTGTCCAGGCGATGAAGCCATTGCCGTAAATCCCGAGAGGGTGAACAGTCCGGTCTCAAAGTCGGAAGTGTGCCGGGACGATCTCAATTCAGCGGCAGTAATTCCCATGCCCAAGTCGACCGAGCAAGTCGCGTCATCAAACGAAGAGAGGTGCATTTTTCGGTAGAACATGGACTGCAGGTTCCGCTGAAATCCGCTTCATATTCATATTGTCCAGATACTGTACTCGGCTGAGATGGCTAATGCAAAGGCGCAGGGTAGGAGCCCGAGGAAGTGCTATCATGGGAAGACTTGCGTATGCATTGCAACTGAAGAATAATCACAGGCGTACGCTGGAGATCTAAAACGTGTGTCAGTCTAGAATAACCAGCAACTCAGAAAGAAGACGCACCCATACGAGAAGCGAAGGAAACAAGAATGACAGCAAACGGTGGGGATCATCGCGCTCTGCACACGATCTCCCCGTCGAGTCCCAACGTGAGCGCCTCGCGCGCCTCCAGCCACTCATGCTCCTTGCTCTTCGTCTTCACCACCGCAACCTCCCCGAGACCGAGGGGCTTGACCGTCTGCGCCCGGCGTCCACTGCAGATACGCCGGATCTCGCCCTGGTCCATGAACACGCGCCGACTTGGCATGCTGATGAGGTGCATGTGTGAGAGCACGGGCCGGTCGTCGCGGTATTTGAGTTCTGCCCAGATGCGCCGCTGTGGTTCGCTGACGTGCTGAAAGTCAGAAGGGGAGGGAGCGGCGACGGTGCCTCGGGTGATGTTGCTGATGAATCCGGCGCGGAGGAGGATGGAGAGGATGGCGAGGTTTTGTTTTGAGTGGTCGACGGCCAAGTACCGGTGACGGGCACGGAAGGCGTTTTGAACGCGCGCGCAGAGGTCGTAGGGAAGAGGCATTAATTAAGTCGACGCGCTCAAAGGGATGCTTGGAAAAACTACAACGGCGCTACTACAGAGTAGATTACATAACACTCGAACCTCAGCTGACATGTCTGCTCCGTCTGGAACGATGGACCGTAGAAGAGCGGTCCAAACTGGATTTGAGCGTTTTGATCGCTTGAACGATTTCAGCTATGACCAAAGAGTTCAAAGTAATGAAGCAATTCTACAGGTCGTCGCCTTACCTGCCAGCTTGGCAGTATCTGCCTCGAAATCGTACCGCTTATTTCTGCTGTCCCGCTGGACGACGACCTTGAAGAGCGTCGATGTTTTTTGTGATTGCTGGCAGACCAAGACACTCTTGATGTGAAATGACAGGGTCTTACCGCTATCAAAGACCGCCTTGGCTTTGTTTGCAGAAGGCATAATCTTGGTTTAGGCACATGATGAGATCACGGTCCATTCTCGACCAGATAGACTCACATGAACATAGACACCGTCAATAGCTAGTGTGCGTTCCTGGCGGGCCAGCATAGGCATCTTGCGGTATATTGTATACCGCTGTAGTTCATAGACGTCTATATAATGTGCATAAAGGAAGAAATGAGAGAGTGCTGACCTTGTATGCGGTGGTATAGTCCGTTCCACCACCGTGCATGTCGGGCACGTCTGAAATCCTCTTGAATATAGAAGCTAGTACGCATACGCATTCAGCGGTACTGCAAAACGGGTGGCGAGTTTTACAAACCGTTTGGGTCCGTGGTTCGCATCGCACGGGTTTCAGGTTCGATACCCATTTGAGGTAGCATGCACCTCTTGACCAAAGTAAGTTCGCGCTTGCCTTCGAGGGAAGCTACAGTGCGATCCAGATAAATCAATATGTTTAGGTCGTTCAGGATGAGAGCATAGTCTTTCGGATTCGCGAGTTTGCGCTTCCGGCACACGAGTTCTAGCGCTTCTTGCATGTACATGCCAGCCGACCTGAATAGCACATGAGATCATGGAAAAATTGCCAAATAAGACACATACACAGGTATTGTCGTAGAAATGTGGACTGCGTCAGCGGTGTCCGCAACTCGGATGCGGAGGAAAATGGGAGGACCGTGACTCGACGACGGTCCAAGGGATGAAGACAGAATAGGAGTGGTGCCAAAGACGGAACTTGCTCCGGCTCCCGGGACAGAGGGCGGAGCAAGGCTAGGTGCGAGAAGTGCGTCGACTTTCTTTGGTGCAGCCATAATTCTTGAACGTCTGCGCTGGATTTTGTTTTCTAACTGCTCGTTTTGGTGAACTAGAAAGCATATTTAACACACTTGCTCGCAGAGCGAAAGGAAGGACGAACTTTGAAGTGGAGTCGCCGCCAGGATCGCGAATGCATCAAAGTTGAACTTGTTGATTCTCCCAGTTCGGTCAGGAGCTGAAAGGTCCTCGGTCAACTAGTTTATGCTATGCGTGCTTCACTCACGGGGGAAATCTTCGTCGACTTCGCCATCGTCCTCAGCAATTCGCATGATCCACCCAATTCCAGATAGCTTTGGATCATTCTCACTCACACCTTCGTTGAGCTTTGGGAGCCAACCTTCTTCCCAGTAACTCCACAATGCAAACCCGATGACCTCTTCGATAGTCGCGTCTCGTCGCACACTGAGGGTCCTGGATTTTCCCTTTGGCTCCCGTGCATGCGGGAAAAAGACTTTGACGTCCATTGACGCAGACTCTCCGCGTCCTGAAATGGCACCATATAATTCGTTGAAGGGGTTAGCAGAACCACCGGTGGAGGCGAGCATCGCTGACAAAGCGGAGACCCTTGGTAGTAATGGGGGAATCACAGTCGGCGAAAAGTCGATGTCTGACACGGGGACGTCAAGATTGGGTAGCGATACGGAAAGGCCCCTTTTGCGGCCTTCTGGCCGGATGATGATGAGAGGAACTGTGCGATGATCTGGCGGCGGCGGAGGGTTTACGATCTCAAAGTGAGCATCTATACCTTCGTCGGATGCGGACTGAGCATCGTGGGACTCGTCGGTGCCACGAGCCTCTCTGACGGGGCTAAGACGAGGTCGTGCAGGTGCGTGTGAAGATGAGCTCAAGGCGGAAGGATTGGACACAGAGACGGTGGATGCTGACCCTGACAGGACGGAGACTACGTCAGAGGCGCTGTCAAAACCAGCACCGGGGGTGCGTGTAGCAGCAAAGTCACTGTTCTGCTATCAGGTATCCGGGGACACGGGGGATAAAGCGGGGCATACGGATCGAATTCATCACCCTCGTCCATATCGTCCGGACGGTCGACACGATCGGATTCGTCGTCATTGTCGTCGTCTTCGGGGGAGGTGTCGCTGTCCTCTGAGGAAGATATTTCGGGATTTAGATGCTTGTTTGCGTCAGAAGCGTGCTTCGGGTTCGTGGATGCATTACCGCGGCGAGCAAGCATGCGCAACTTTCTTCGAGCTTCCATTTCCGCGGCGCCTTTGAATCTGGGAGTAAACTGGAGCTCCTTTGCGGGTGGTTCTGGAGGAAGGTCGTCCTTGTGCGACGACCGAGAGACATCAATGTCTTGTGAGGGAGGGGGCTCGGCATCGGTAGTGACGATCGGGATGGGGCGGGATGGGGCGGACTGATGAGGGGCATCTGGATCTTGCTGGGGGATACTGAGCCTGTTTGCGATCTGGGATGCGCGCCTGGAAGCGGAAACGCGTCGACCAGAGACACGCATGCCTAATGCACCAGAACGGTTTCCCATGATGGTCTGGTGGTGCCTGATGAGAGTAGGCTGGGAGGGCCGTTGCAGCTCGTCCTGGTGTTCGTCATCAGATATGGGTGGGCTGGATGGGTATTCGAGCTCTGGCCAGCGTGCAGCGTCTGCGAGGGAGGCTGCGAGGATGTAAGGATTCGAGTTGTAAGATGGGCTGAGAGATAGGATGCGACCGCCGTATGGGTCGTCGACGTTGCGGAGGTAAGAGAGACGGAGACTGTGTACGAGATAGCTGTGAAGGGTCAGCGCAACGAGGTTGTGAGGAGGTGAAGAAACCCTACCCTGGATCGCTGACGAGGGACATGTCCAAGACGCGGTTCACACCCGACCGCGATGTTGATCCCGATTGCGTGCAGATTCGGTACGTACTCGCTTCCTCTCTCTGCGCCAAATCTCACCCAGACACAGTCCCATACGACCAGTGGTTCGTCACCCATCTCGACGACAAGTCAAAAGTAAAACACGTTAAACTCTGGTGTCTCTCCAAATGCAACCTCGTACAGTCACCCGGACCACACTCGCAGCGCTCAGTCTCACCCATCGTGTTCGCTTCTTCTGTACGCCCCAGGTCATCCATCGACAGCCTCGACGACGGTTACAGCGAAGACGACGAGTTTTCCGACCAGGACGTGCCCCCTCACCACCCCGCATCCTCGAAACACGCCATCTACCCACATCGCGACACGAAACCAGGCTCGTCCTCACAACCGGCAAGCAGTCCCCTCGTTGACCAGTACACCCTCCTCTCCTTTTCCACCGGTACCATCCTAGAGGACGAGTTCGCCCTCTCCTGGTACAACCTCCGTCCTTATGAGCTCCTCGAGATGCACCCCGTCGGCATCCTCGCACCACTACAACGCGACGTCCTCACAGACTACATACAGCCATACTTTCAAGCGAGGGTCAGGGTTCTCCGTGCCGTGTGGAACCATAAGTCTGGCCGTTTCGAGGCACCTGGTATCGACCCACAACGCGAGCGCAAGGCAACAGATAAATTGACAAGCAAGTTGGATACGCGCGCTCCAAAGTCGGCCACCCCTCAGTCAGAAAAGAAACGCAAGACAAAGGTCGACTGGAAAGCTCGCTGGGTCGTCATTCATCAGGGAACCCTCTTTCTGTGTAAGGAACATGTGGTACATCGTCCTCCCTCGGTGCTATACAGCATACGCTGAGCCCTCCATTTCAGACCAATCCTCCCTTTCAGCAACATGCATTGAATACCATGACAGCTCTGCGTGGTGCCGACGCACTCGAGCGTGCGTTTTCGATCGTCACTCAGCCTCGCGTCGTCTGCATCAAGTTTCGACCTCGCCCAGTCTCAATGACTAGCGTAGTTTCTCCGCCACCATCCTGGCCATCCTCTCCGATTTCAGACGAATTGAAAACCAACGTCCAAGAGCCCCTTGTGAACCTGGACTTTGCGTCTGACGTGAAACAGACAACAGAATCGGAAGACCTGGGTGAATACGCTCATGACCCAGATGACGCCTGCAAGGGGGGAGGCGAGTGGATTGTTCTCGACATGCTCGATGATCATGGTGAGTTTTCTTTTCCTAACTTCTCGCGTTGGTATGCAATTGAGTGCTGTCAGCGTTTTCGAGTTTTCTCCGCATCCTCCACCGTCAAGCTTCCCACCCGATATCGTCGTCGTTTGTCCCCTCGCCATCTATCATAACTGTCTCCAACAACTCCATTGCATTACCCGCAGCATCATTGTTCGCGTCATACGAAACAATTCCTTATCCCGAATGGCGCGTCAATACTGTTGAAAATGCACGTAAAGCGGGTATGGGAGATGTGAGCAAAGCCATGGGATGGGTGCTCTGGAGCGACAAGGGACTTGGGGAATCCCTGTTGGGTAATATTCGCTATCATCGTCAAGTTTTTTCACAGGAAATGCAGTACAAGACCACGATTGTGTCGAGCATTTACTCTGGATCTGACGATGAAAGCGACGAGGAGAGCGAGCTGGAGTGGGAAGGGTGGATGAGGGACTTGGAGCGGCAAAATCGGGTAAAACAACCGTCAGAAAAGGCCAAGAGGCCTTCTGCGTCTTCTAGACAGGCGCATATGCCAGTCAGTACGTCGCTACCCTCGCCACCGCTTTCGGAAACATCGCCGTCTGGCTCGCCGAGAGTCAGATCACCCTCGTTATCGGTGCCGCATCTTGGTTCCGGTTCGTTTGGTCCGCATACACAGTACCCCAACATCGGTAATGTTATGCAAGCAAGTGGAGTCCATGGCCACCGTTCTACAGAATATGTCCTTTCTGCAGAAAAATTGAAAAGCACGACGGTCAGCACTGTTAGCGTCGGCACGGGACCCATAAATCGGCGACGCTCCTCGACGCTTTTGGCGGAGTTCGGCGCGAAGACGAAGCGTGACCACGACAACAAAAAAGACGGAGAGCTGATCCCAAGAAGCCCCATGAACGGCATGCGTGTGAATGCACGAACGGTAAGCGTGTCTGCAGGGATGCCACGCTCGCCAAATGCCCTTGTCCGGCACGCACGTTCCAGCTCTAACCTGAGGGTATCCTCCTCGCCATACGGGTCGGACGCGGCTGAGTCCGCGGGACAACTAGGGCCCTCTTCGCCGCCGAAGCGTCAAAGTGCGTTTATGCGCGGAGTATCTCTTCGAGCTGGCAAGCTGGTCAGGGGGCTGGAGTCCGCCATCGACTTTGTAGACGAGAAGAGCGTATGAGGGGTCTCGCTGTAATTCCTATCCTGCTTGTACTAGTAGTCTAATAAGAATCTCCAATATTTATTCCACATCCAACTCGTCCCAACATGGTTAGCGCGGACTCTGAATTTCGTGACGAGCGACATGGTCCGTGCGCATGTCACGAAAGATATATAAACCCAAACGCGACATGGTGAATCTTTACCACTCTGGCCTTTTGGCTTAGATCAAGTGTAGTATCTGTTCTTAATAGTTTAACCACTATTATGAGGGCACCGCCCTCATTCTTTGGTTATCAAATTTTTGCCGCCCTTGTCCCTCGCGAGCTCTGCTTGCAACTCCGAGGGCGTGATGACCCTGCCACTGCACCACCCGGCTTGTGTCGTCGGGGGATCTCTTTTTTCTCTTTGCCGTCTCTCCATTCAGTGTCATTCGACTCTGACCGGGAATTCTGCAAACAGATTGAGAGGTTTCGAGTGTAGTAGAGTTTGTAATGACTATTAGGTTTTGAATCAAAGTGGTTGTTGCATCGGTAGTCGCGTAGCAACACCGCTCCGGTGCTTGATTCTGGACTACTCAAGAGTTGGTCGCGAAATCCAAGCGCAAACATGTTTCACGGGTTAACACCATATCTCGACCCTGTACTGGATTCGTCGCTGTCTTCGACCCTCACCATCAAGTATGGCGGTGCTATCCCTTCGTCGATATTTTCGCGAGCAATGGCGCTCCATTCCTCTACCCAAACCAGTCGGAAATGTCAACTCAAAGACACTTCTCGTGACTGGGTCAAACGTCGGCCTGGGATTTGAAGCTTCAGTACATCTCGCCAACATGCGCCCCAAGTTACTTGTCGTGACAAGCAGAGACCAGGCCAAGTGCGAAATGGCGCGAAAAGGTACGCATGTGCATGCAGCTATGTACATCGAGTTTCGGAAGGCTGACTTGTCAACAAACGACGTGTCCAGCCATCCTCAAGCGAACCGGCGAACCAAGTTCAGAAGTGTATGCTTGGCCACTCGAATTGGGGAGCTTCCAAAGCGTACGCTCCTTTGTTGACAAGTTCGCAGCCGAAGGAAATGGAGCGTTGAATGCGCTCGTCGCGAACGCCGGCGTATTCTCTACAGACCAGTACAGCCAGTCAGGAGACGGTTGGGAACTAACGTGCATTCTATTCCCTCGTCTTCTCGTTCAAACCCACCTCACCGCTCTTTCGTCACTCCAGGCTGCAAGTAAATTATCTTTCCAACGCGTTGCTGAGCTTTCTGCTCTTGCCGTACTTGATAAACTCTTCCTCTCCAGATTCGCCTTCACGTTTGGCCTGGGTGTCGAGTTTTTCACACTATTTTATTCCCGAGTTGAAGCCATCACAGAACCGGAACGGTATCCTAGAAACTATTACCCAGCCAGAATTTGGCGACAGGTCCGTCACTCTTGTGCTATGCATGACGAACCCATGACCAAACATAGTCCTCATCACCAGTTTCATTCGTTACCAAGCTTCGAAACGTGAGTATTATACTACACTTGCCAAGGAGGACTGATCACCTCGGAAAACTCAGTACTGGGTGTCATGTTCATTCGAGAGCTCGCGTCGCGTCTTCACGAATCCACATCTGTCATTGTTTCCGCGGTCGATCCAGGTTACTGCGACACGGGTATTACTCGTAACCAGGGGAACAAGTGGTTATTTGCTATTTTCAACAGGTTGGCCCTTATTCGATCTACGGAAGTGGGTAGCAGAACGCTCGTCCATGCCGCTATTGCGAGTGATCGCTCGATGCACGGCCGGTATCTGTCCTGTTGTGAGGTCACTGAAGAGAGTGATTTCCTACTCACGCCTGAAGGCAAGGCATGTTCCGCCAGGGTCTGGGTACGGACTGTTACTATTTGCGTGTCTTTGCATTCCTATCTCACCGAGTCGACAGGATGAAACGCTCACCCTCTTGTCTGGTATCGACGGCCGAGTATCAGATATTGTTGGAAAGTACCTGCGGGTTGATTCATGAATGATACCATTCTGTTTGCGTGTGACTACATGAGACCTCCGATGTCTGATTTCCTCGCCGCATATGTCGATTTTATCAAATGGACATTGCGCACCTTGCCCGAGAATGATCACGATCACAGCGCAGGGCACATCAAGAAGGCTGCTAAAGAATTCAAGGACGATTCAGATGCATTGGCGTCACAGTACTCGATCCTAACATCAAAGAACGCGTTGGGTCATCCATCTCCATATATCCAATGATCATACAATTGAACAAGACAATATCTAACGTATCAACAGAGAGTACAACATTGACAAAGCGACCATCCTAGCTAAACAAGTCACCACCATGCATGCCTTTGCAGACGTGACTCACTACGCCTTTCACTTGCAAAGACTACTCCCAGAGCGGCACTAGAGCAACGCTGTCCTTCTTCATGTGGGAGGATCGCACTTTGAGTTCCTCGATGTCATCGTTCCAGCGGAACCGTTCGAGTCCGAGCATCCCAATGTCGTCCTCAGTAATTGGCGTCCGGATAGAGGCCTGGTCGCCCGTAGACGGTCTCGTACCATAAATTGGACTGCTCGTATGAGACATCGAAGGCGTGGGTAGGGTATCAGGACTAGAACCCAAAGGCGCGTGCACGACAAAAGGCTTCCGCAAGCAAGATTTAAGAGGTTTCTTTGAGGCGACACTGCCGTTGCGAGAGGAGCCGGAAGGTGTGCGTAGAACATTCATTTGCATGGATTCTGCTTTGCCAGGTCTCTTATCTTCCAGGGGCAAGGCGGCAACCTCATCGATAACCAAAGGGGTTCGCGGTAGTGATCCTCCGATGGCGAGACCCTTGTATGATTGCGACCTCTTGTGGTTGGACTTGGTGTTCGACGTGCGGATGGGGTGAGGTGGTGGGACTTCCTGAGTAACGCAAGGGCTTGTCGGTGACCCCACACCAGGAGTCTTCGACGAAGACGCGGATTCCAAACACAGGACTCTTGAGTCGACGGGATCAGGCACTCGAGCCCTTGGCGTCCTGTTCTCGAAAACGTATTGTTGGGAATGAAACACCTTTGCCATGCTTGCAAGTGGAGAAAATCGAAGAGGTGGTAGGTATTCGCGAGCTTGCAGGGGGCGTGATTCCATTGTTTCAAGTCCAGAGCCCTTCGACATATGAAACGGAAGGAACGCAGGCAGAGACGGCAAGGGAGGCACAGGTTTGCGATTACATTTCAAGGAACACCTGCCAGTCGATAGCTGGAAAGAGTCTCTTGTGCCCATGAGCGGAGATACCACGATAGCGTTGGGTGGTAGACCGGAGAGGAACGAATACTCGACCTGCTTGCTGTGGGTTGGACCGTCGACTAGTCTAATCGAGGAGGGGCTTGCGCGTCTTGCGATCTGGGGGAGACCACCTCCAGGCGATCTCGCTCTATGGAACTCACCGAAATCGCCATAACAAGGATGGTGATTGGTTGAGATGTTTCGCTGCGTCGAGCCAAGGGCCATTGAAGAGCCGCCGCCGTGACATGGAGTGACTCGCGAGAACCCAGTTGACGAGAGCAGGACAATCTGATCCGCATGGCTAGAATAGCTGGTCAAAGCTGTCGATCTCGTGAAGTGAGAGCCTGAGCTAGAATTATTTGGTTTGGAGCGAATGGAGGCAGAGTGTTTCGAGCGTGTCGTTGAGTGAGTATGTAGCTGGTATGCGAATGAAGACCTCCGCCTTTGTTGCCGTCGCCAGGATGCTCCGTCCAGCTTCGACGTCAAGCTTGTCTCCCAAATGGGAGATCCGAGACAACCAACCAAAAACCCATGTCGGTTTCCTCGTTTATCTCGACATCTGGCGGGTATAGAGCGGACGGTGGGTGGGGCGTGAATTGTTCCGATACGACGATGTTTCATGTACACGATTTTGATAGCGAGGAAGATGGTGAGAAAGAAGAACAAAGATACGGAAACGACGATCAGTGGAACATATGCCTCACTCGCTGCGACCGTCGGCGCGTATGAAAGTGGAAAAGCGACAGCGCTGTGACACGGTATGACGAGGAGCAAGAGCTGGACAAAGTTCATGCACATGCTGCTGGTTCAAGTTGCTGGTTAGATCACAAGTCCCATGTTCAAGTTCGTATTCCCACTGAATTCCATGGTCATCGGGCCGTGATTCCACAGTTCGTCTCACTAAAGGCACCTCGAGCTAGCACTAGCTTTCACCACTTCTTCTGCTCACAACGATGCCCGCCCGCATTCTTGCCTACTCTGCAACCGCTGGCTACAGACATGATAGCATAGAGCCATCTATAGAGGCTCTAAAGGCTAAAGCATCCTCGATCAACGTCGAGTTTGATTTCACAGAGGACAAGACCCAGTTCACAGACGAGAATCTGGCAAAGTTCGACGCCATCCTGTTCCTAAATAACTCGGGTATAAGTGCGTACCAGTAGCACCCTCGAAACCGATCGCTCGCTGACGTACCAACAACAACACGAACAGTCCTCGATGACATGGGAAAGGCTGCTTTGCAAAAGTATCTCAACCTGGGAGGAAACTTTATTGGTGTTCACTGTGCATCCGACGCACTGCGTGACACACCGTTTTTTGGAAGGCAGATCGGTATTTGTTGTGCACCTCTTCCGCCATTGGATCGCTCACTGAGAGTCTCTCCTAGGGGCGTATTTTGACTACCATCCGGATATCCAAGAATCGGTACGGTGTTGACGTTATATTTGGAGAAAATCCTGATCGTTCAAATAGGTCGTCGAGGTCGTCGACAGCACTCACCCCAGTACGAAGTTGCTCCCCACGCGCTGGAAATTGCTGGACGAAATGTAAGGCATAAATTGGAACCTGTGTATCTCCCTTGACTAAAAATGCAGGTATAACTTCCAATCAAATCCTCGGGCAGTTGGCGCAAAGGTCCTGCTTACAGCGGACGAGTCCACTTATTCAGGTGAGCTATCGTTCGGTTAAAAGCCTGGACTCACTAACAAGAAGATTGCAGATCCCGGAGAACGAAAATTCAATCATGGGACACCTCATCCTATAGGCAAGTATGTCCTCGCTCATTCCCGTCCAATATTCACAAGAGTTACAGCCTGGTATCAAGAACGTGGTGCAGGAGTTGAACCAGGTGGCATTGCCGGTCGCAGCTGGTACACTGGCCTTGGACACTGCATTGAAATTTGGAGTGTAAGTCAGGTTGTAATGTCGTGGTTCTCCAAACTCACCGTGTTCATCAGGACGAACTCTTCCTAAGACACGTTTTGGGCGGGATAACTTGGGCGCTCGAGTCAAAGACCACCCGGGCTTTTGACAGTGACGCCAAAGTTGGAAATGCAGCTTGAACGAGTGTGGATGAGTGGGTGATATATTAGTGGTGTGTGGATCTGTATACAATGCAACATGTAAATAGCGCAAAGATGATGAAAGCCGCTAAGGTATGGGTATCGATAGCAAGACATGAGTGGCATTGAGGAGAGATACCGTGTCGCGATCACAGTGTCGCCTGAGTTATTGATGCCTACACTCGGGTTCACCACCCATCCCATGATCGTCATAATCGTCATCATCATCATCCTCCCAATCATCATCGTCCCCTTCTCCAAACTGCGAGGCAAAGCCTTCATCAAAGAAATCCGAACTAGCCGGAAAACAACGTGCACGCACGTCCTCAAGCTCAGCTTCCTCGAAAGCAGCCACGTCAATAATATCTGGCTCAGGCACAATGTTGGCCTTCTTTGGGGGAAGCAGTTTTTCAAGTCCCTAGATGTGACTATTGAAAACTTGGTCTTTGGAAAATGTTCGTGACCTTACTGCTTGGTTGACGTTCCTCAACCATTCCCTATCTGGCATCTCAATTTCGAGGATGATGTACAGATCACCCTTCAGGTCAGGGTTTTTGAACGTGGGCATGCCCTCACCGCGCAGCTTGATCGTTTGACCAGGTGTGATGATTTTACCAGGCGGACTGGAGACGCTAACACCCCGACCATCTAGGTGAGTAATCAAGATACGAGAGAAGCCAAGAAGTGCCTCGGATAATGTAATCTTGACAGTGGCAAGCAAATCACTTCCGGAGCGTTCAAACGAATCATGTGACGATGTCTTCAAGCGGAAGATCACATCTCCGGGCGGAATACCGGGCTTCACCCAATTGTCAGTCATAACCAATTAGCGGTTCAAGATTGCTCACTTGCTGGTCACCAGCACCTTCCAGTACAATACGATAACCATCTGGCATACCCTTCTGGATAAAAATTTCTTGTCGTGTCTTTTCCTTGACCGTTTTTGCGCCTTTGCACTTTTTACACCTACACTTTTGTCAGTTCCCATCGTCAATAGCCATCAAGATGCCTACCGGTCCTTTTCTCGAATTTTACTCCCTTCGCCGTTGCATTCCGAACATTTGACACGCATCATCCCAAACCTGGACGGAGCGATTTGAGTCTGCGTGAAGGTCCATCCTTTGCCTTCGCATAGTGTACACTCTTTGGGTTTCGCATTCCCTCTGGCTCCTGATCTGGAAACGTAGCATGAACAAGGATGATCTCATACACTTTAGATATACTAACCCATTGCACGTTCCACAAATGACCTCTTTTTCCATGTTCATCTTGACTGACTTGCCGTTGTAGAGATCTTCGAGCGTGACCTGATAAGGAATTTCGGTATCTTCGCCTTTGCGTCTACTTGAGCCTGGACCTCCTGCGAAATCGAAGAATGTCGCTCCTCCACCAAAGAACTGAGCAAACACGTCCGCAGGATCAGGTGACATTCCACCGCTATGTCCGCCTGGGCCAGCGAAACCATCCACACCCTCTCTGTCGTAAATCTCTCTTGAGTTTGGATCGCTCAGAATTTCATAGCTGGTTTGCGTCACTGATTTAAAAAAAAAAACGGAGGCGTGGGGAAAGAACGTAATACGAACGCTGCAGCCATCTCCTGGAATTTTTGTGCCGCTCCTGGGTCATTGGGGTTCTATGTGAATGTATAAGCTGGTGTGTACAACCTAGGAGATGTGGATGTTGACCTTGTCCTGATTGCGGAGACGGGTTGAGCATTAGTCGCAAAGAGTTGACGAGACTTACAGGATGATGCTCTTTTGCCTAGTGTGCTGTCAGGTCACGCATTGCTCGACATCCGTGGGACCACTCACTTTTTTCCGGTAAGCCTTCTTGATGTCATCTAGCGGGGCAACGGGTGAGAACGGTGCCATGTGAAACGGGGTGTGAAACTCACTTTCAGTGGCACTTGGAGGGACGCCTAGTAGGTCGTAAAGCTCGGTTTCAACAGGCACTGGTGTCAATGTTGGAATGGAAACGAGAAGTATGACGGGTGAACACTTACTTGTCGTTGACGGGGGTGAACGGGAAATGGCGACGCGTTTTTCACAAGACGCGAGTCACGCGACTCGGCAAGTCGACGGAGTTTGAACAAGAACTTGTCTCTCAACATCCTGGTGAGTCTTTCTTTCTCATTGCGAGACCATCATGATGTTCGTATTATCTACATTGTCCGACCAGCCTCGCGCTGGATTTGACGATATATCATCCTGAATCTTTCACATTGCAAAAACATCAGCGCTAATCTCGTCATCATAGGCCCTGTTTTCTCGCTGTACATGATACCTTTTCAGAGGCTAATGCTCATTGTATCCGGTAGAGTACCCTTATGCAATGAACTTTTACTTTGAGGCTTGCCAAATCCTCGATCGTCTTGATGCGAAACAAGGGTCCATCAAAAGCTTACTCTCAACCCTCCCTGCGAAAAACAGAGCCAGGACTGCTGCCCTCGTCATCGAGACGCTGAAATGTAAGCCTGGGCGTCCGGTCGTGTACCAGGATGCTGAAATATCTGTTTTCAAAAGACAAGGGAGTCCTTTCTGACGTGATTGCGGCTTCCAAACTTCTCACTGAGGAAAGGAAGATCACATCGCTAAACCTGGCGCTGGTCCTCGTTCATGATGTCCTTCTCTCTGCCGGTATACAAGCCGGGGATGGCCCAATAAAGCAAGCAGTCTTGCGACACAAGACACGATTACGGAGCGAGCTACAGCGCATCAAGGTCAAGCGTGGTGTAAAATCTGATAAAGAATTGGCGCATCCAGGCGACGAGAGAGCAGGTGGGTGCCTTGCATGTTCATCAACCATCGGAAGATCGGTGAGCTTGCACTAGCCCGCATACCTCGTTATGTCCGAGTGAACACCCTCCTTTGGACGACGGAGGCAGCCATTCACCATTACGAAAAGCAAGGGTTTCAAATATCGGATCCCTTTTCCTCAGAGTACACTTTCCGTTTTGCCTCCATCACGTCTTTGTTCACCAGCTCACAGGAAATCATTCGCTCGAGACCAGCATGTCCCCGACCTCTTGCTTTTCAACCCCCACATGCAATTTCACAACGATGTCCACTACAAAACGGGCAAAATTATCTTACAAGACAAGGCCTCCTGCTTTCCGGCGATCGTGCTCGCCCCTCCGAGCAGCCGGCATGCTGTAGTTATTGATGCAACGGCTGCGCCGGGCAACAAGACATCCCATCTGAGTGCATTGATGGGCGGCAAGGGAAAAGTAACGCTACATGATCTTCTCTCGAGCCGTCACTCACGACGTCTTTGGACTTAGCTCTATGCTTTCGAAAGAGACAAGAAACGTTTCTCTACACTCAAGACCATGCTCGCCAAGGCTTCCTGCAAGAATACGGAAGCCCTCAATGTCGATTTTCTCAACGTCGACCCCTCAGATCTACGCTTTGCCAACGCTACACACATGTCAGTCACTGTTGTGCTCGATGGGTCATTCGCTTACTCCGTGAAGTCTGCTCGATCCGTCCTGTAGCGGTTCCGGCATCGTCAACAGACTAGACCATCTGCTTGAAAGTGGTGAGTCATTTGGCAACGTCCCCAGTTCGACTCTGAGATCTCTGTAGAACACGAGGAGGATGAAGAGCGGGAAGAACGACTGAACAAACTTGCGGTCTTCCAGCTTAGTGCAATAAAACACGCTATGAAATGTCGGTGATCGTAGCCTTTGCGCTCAAATGGGCTGCAGGCTGACTTGCATTGCAGTCCCACGTGTTCGGAAAATCGTCTACTCTACATGCAGCATACATGCTGTAGAAAACGAGCACGTTGCGTGCGAAGCATTGAAATCGGAGGAGGCAAGCAAACGCAACTTCAAACTCGCTCCTCATGGAGAGGTGCTCCCAGACTGGCATCGGCGAGGACTGGCGGATGAATCGGACTCGCCAGGTGAGAACGGCAAACCAACACTCTGTTATCTAACATTTGGATCAACAGAGTATGCTCTATCGTTCGTTCGTTGTTCACCCAGTGAAGATGCAACAAATGGGTTCTTCGTATCATGTTTTGTCAGTCGTGATGAAGCTCAAGCTGCACACTGCAGCGACAATTTCATGGCGAAGAAGCGAAAAGGGGACGAGAAGAGTTCCATGAAAAAGCGAAGAAAGCTAGACTAACAGTTATATTGATCCTGACTTATGGTCGGACAATGGATATGCATGACTGGGATTGAAGCTAGGTAAAACTACTGTCAATGAATCAATAATCACATTTTTGTGTATCGTCCCTAAAGAACTTCTGTGGTCAGCTGCAGTGAGTACAGACCCTACGCTCTTGGGGTGCTAGACGGAAGTCGGTGAGGAATGTCCGGGGCCATCAGGAGGAAGAGTCGGAAAGACGGTGGATAGAGATATAAGGGTTACCATGAGAAAACGGGAACTACTGTGTCGGGGTACTAATTTGCTGTTGGGCGTACTGTTGTTGATAGTATTGGGCATAGCTGGCGGAGTAGTCGGCTTGCTGACCATAGCCTCCTGAAGTGTAACCACCTGCAGGCCATTGCCCACCGTACTGGGCTCCATAGCCACTGCCATAAGACTGAGGTGGACGGTACCCTGGGTTTTGATGTTGATTCGACTGCCACATCTCTGGCCGGCGCCAGGGAGGAATGTTAGAACCACCCGCTGTGATATCATGACCTGCTCCAGCACTACCCCATGGACCCCTTCCGCCATCGCCACCAGGCCCCTTTCCTCCCTCCCCAAGTTCAGCCATCAGGCTAGCGTACTCGGAGTCGAAACCTCCTTTAGACAGAGCACCTGGAGGGCCGGGAGTAGGAGGAGGAGGGGCATTCGGATCCTTGTTAACTTGACAGTCACGTGCCATGTGACCAGCACTACCACAAACACGACAGATGATGTTAGCAGTGAAGTTGCGCTGCTCGGGGCAATCGTATTTCCGGTGACCAAGACCACCGCAATTTTGGCAGATTTGATTTTCGTCATCGCGAAGGGTACCATTCAAAGCGGCAAGCTCGCGGAGCTGGTTGCGCTTGTGATCGTTTTGACCTTCGGGGGTAGACGCTGCCTACAACGCTCATGAATTACAGGAACTTTATCGAGACCACGAAAACAGACTCACCGTCTCAATGACTCTGTTAATCATCTTGACACAAGCTGTTACCTTTTCCTCAGAATCAGCGATGACGAGGCAATGCAAGTCTTCTTCAGCATCATCGGCGTACTGATCTGGTCGCGCTTTACCCTCCTTGACACTACCCTTGCCACGAATGCTGATCTTAGCGCCGCTCTCCCGCTCCATCTTCTTCAACGAGTTGCCACGAGGTCCTACCAAAAGTCCGAAGAAATTGATCTCTGGAAACTCTTTGACGGGAATATACACCTTCTCCGAAGGCCGCTGAGAACGCTTCTGTTGATGATACTCGACAGGTGGGCGGAAGTTGGGATCATTTTTCATGGCGCGGTCCACTAGACGGATGCGCTCATCTTCGAGTTTCTTGCGATAACGGACTTCACGAGTGTTCGTGCGACGTCCATGGCCGTCATAAGTAGGAGGAGGAGAAGGGGAGCTATGATTTTGGATAGATATGGGTTCTCATTAAAGTGGGAAATCACTTACCGTTCTCGTTCCGGAGGGATAAAATCGTTTAACCTAAGCTTTCGGTTAATTTCCTCGAGGCGTAGGTGAATGGCATAATTGTCAAGTTGAGCCTGAGAGACGCCAGCGGCAGAAATCGCCGTCGGCAGGCCAGGGATTTCACACTTGACTTCGCCCCAGCGGCTGCGCCGCTTCCGTGCACCATTCGCATCAGCTGTGTAAAAGTAAGAAATCGCGGTGTGTCAAGGTTAGTATCAGTTAGTAGCTAAAGTGAAGTTATTAAGTGGACCTTGCTGGTCGAGTAGGGAATGGAAGAACAAAAAATCCCACCGGACAGCAAGGAAAGAAGACGACATTGTAAGTGCCGCTATTGAACATTCTGGACTTACCTGTAGATCCGTTCGGGGCCTCCTCTCTCCCCCTTTTCGTTTCCGATTCCTGAGGGGCCTGACGGGGATAGGCGGAGGGTGACGGCTGAGCGAGCTGCGGGGGATTCATCTCCTCCACGGGAGCTGGTCCAAAACGGCGGCGGGCTCCAAGGGGAACTGAGAGGCATGTCAAAACATGCAAAAAAGTGACTAATAACCAAACTCACCCTCATTAGTTCCAGTGACTTCGCGAGTTGCAGGTCTCCACATTGCGACTGAAAGAAAGAGACTGGCAATGGACGACGAGAGACAGAAGGGAAGATGGAAATGAATCTCCGAAGCCCTCGTCTTCCCTTGATTAAGTAAGTACAGACTCCGCTCAAAATGGGGGCGTGCTGACAAATTGACTGTGACTTGCTTGCTGCCAGCCCCACGAATGACTAACACTCCTTGAGTGGTGTCGCCCACGGTCGAGCACGATATACCCTGTCGCGTCAGAGAAAATGGCTACCAAGCGAGCTGCAGAAGGTAAATACAGTCGTTGATCTTCCTTGTCTTTCGTGTGTGCTACTTACTCGCAAGATCCCGTTGCCTCGGCGTCGACTTCGAAGCGGCCGAGACACAGCGGAGACGACGGCGACTATATCGATGTGGAAGACGACCTTGCAAGCGAGCCAGCCGTTGATGCCACCATCGTACCTCGCGGCGCGACCATCAACTTTAGCGCCCTCACACGCAAGCTGGCAGAATCACGGCGCGCGGCAAACCTCGGTGGCGAAGAGAGTTCCTTGGATGCCCACCGTCGTCAACAAGACTCCCTAGTATCACACATATTCATGTCTCAAGACTTTTCGTGGTTACATTTAAAACCCGATCATGCGTCTCGTCCTCTCTGGATCAGCCCCGATGACGGACATATCATCCTTGAAGCTTTCTCTCCTATTGCAGAGCAAGCTCAAGATTTTCTTGTAGCCATTAGTGAACCTGTCAGCAGGTGCGCGAGTATTTTTACTCGACTTGTACATTACACGTTCACACCATAGTCGCTAGACCAGCATTCATTCATGAATATAAAGTCACGTCGTATTCTCTGTACGCGGCGGTGTCAGTGGGCCTGCAGACTGAGGATATAATAGAAGTCAGTGCATGGTGTTGCATTTGCCTCAACTGGATTACTCACTCGAGTGTCAGGTTCTCAACCGCTTGTCGAAGGTATATTCCTCTGAATATGACTAATCTTCTGGCCTGACAACTGCACAAGGTACCAGTGCCGGAGAGTATCATAAACTTTATCCGCGAACGAACTTTGTCGTATGGCAAAGTAAAGCTGGTTCTCAAGCATAACAAGTATTTCGTAGAAAGTAGCCATCCAGAGACCCTCCAGCTCCTGCTGAAGGACAAGGTTATTCGTGAGGCACGAGTGGTATCTCAACAAACCGACAACAGTATTCGGGCTGCTACCTTCACCACCTCGAAAGCCCCGGTGAAGGGCAATCTTGTCATTCCGGGAACCAAAGACACGGAGAAAAAGAAAGATGAGGGTGTTGCAAACCGGCCGTCTGGAATCTCTGGATCAGCTCCATCAGACACTGATTTGTTCACGTCGATAGTTGGGGTGGACAGTGGTATGCCTCTTGAAACACGGTTGTAATGACTACTCTAAAACCGCCCATTGTAGATGACATCGAGGAAGATGACGACAACGTGCACGCTTTTGAAATAGACGATGCAAAAATTGATGCATGTCCCCTGGCTTTGTTATTTGTGGCTTGGTTTGACACGTCCACAGGATGTGAAGAAACGTTGCAACGAGCTGGAGTATCCCATGCTCGAAGAATATGATTTCCGGAACGACACTATCAATGCCAATCTGGACATCGATCTTAAACCCGCTACGGTGATTCGGCCTTATCAGGAGACTAGCCTGAGTAAAATGTTTGGAAATGGGTAGGCTCTTTTTCGAACGAGTCTGAGGACTTCATATAACTTTACAACAGTCGAGCCAGGTCTGGAATCATTGTGCTCCCTTGTGGGGCTGGAAAGACCCTTGTCGGCATAACCGCGGCGTGCACCATTAAGAAGTCATGTCTGGTGCTGTGCACATCCTCGTACGTTCAGTGTGTACTTGGCGTGTTGTAGTGAGAGTTTACATTCATTATGCAGTGTCTCCGTTATGCAATGGAAGCAACAGTTCATGCAGTGGTCAAATGTCACGGATCGACAAATTGCCATTTTTACCGCAGATCAGAAGGAACGGGTACGATCTTCTGCCCCGATCTCTCTTCTACACCCATTAACATCAAAAACTAGTTTGCCGGTGACAGTGGTATTGTGGTCTCGACTTACTCGATGGTCGCAAACACGCACAATCGGTCACATGAATCCAAGAAAATGATGGAATTCCTAACCTCCAGAGAATGGGGATTCATCCTATTGGATGAGGTTCATGTCGTACCTGCGGCCATGTTCCGACGTGTTGTGACCACTATCAAGGCCCATTCAAAGCTTGGTCTTACAGGTGAACTATGTCCTACGGATTGACCCTGTATGACAACTGAGTGTGTGTCTAGCGACGCTCGTCAGAGAAGATGATAAGATCGCAGACCTCAACTATATGATTGGACCGAAACTCTATGAAGCCAACTGGATGGATCTGGCTGCTAAGGGCCACATAGCTAATGTTCAGGTGCGTGATTCGAGAACCAAAGCGCGCTCGCTTACTCAACAGCCTCAGTGTGCCGAGGTCTGGTGCGACATGACACCCGAGTTCTACAGGGAATACCTTCGAGAGCAATCGCGCAAACGAATGTTGCTTTACTGCATGAACCCTAAAAAGTTCCAAGCTTGTCAATTCCTGATCAAATTCCATGAGGCACGAGGAGACAAGATCATCGTGTTCTCCGATAACGTGTTTGCATTAGAGGTGAGATGCTATTTGTGTGTGAAGCATAATTGGGGTCTTACGCACCATACGGTCGAACTCGAGGCATACGCAAAAAAGCTGGGCAAACCCTATATCCACGGCGGAACTGGCCAAGTGGAGCGAATGAGAGTTTTGCAGTGGTTCCAACACGATTCGAACGTAAATACGATTTTCCTTTCCAAGGTAGGATTTTACCTTTATGACATGTCAAGCACTTTCTATTCGTGTCGGCTCCAATAGGTTGGCGACACGTCAATTGATCTGCCAGAAGCCACCTGTCTCATCCAAATCAGCTCCCACTTTGGATCACGACGACAGGAGGCCCAACGATTAGGTCAGTATTTCAAACATGACAGGTGTCACCGGACTAACTTTTGACGCAGGTCGCATTCTTCGTGCGAAACGCCGTAACGATGAGGGATTTAACGCCTTCTTCTATTCTTTGGTGTCCAAGGATACCCAGGAGATGTTTTACAGCACAAAACGACAGCAATTTCTGATCGATCAGGGCTATTCGTTCAAAGTCATCACGCATCTTGACGGACTGGATGACCTAGAGGATTTGGTTTACAAGACCAGGGATGAGCAAATTGAACTCATTTCTTCAGTACTCCTGGCCAATGAGAGCGAGGCCGAGCTTGGAACCGACATACACGGCTCGGAAGGCGACCTCGCTGGGACCATCACCTCCAAGGACTTTGGTATCGCGAAATTCCCAGGTGCTCAACGGACGACGGGTTCGCTCACTGCTCTGAGCGGCGCCCAGCATATGTCGTACGTTGAGCAGAACAAGTCAGCCAACAAGAAGCTCGCACGAGAAGCGGCGCCGCGACACAAGTTGTTCTCTAAGCGCGATCGGGATAAGGCGGCTGCGAGGAAAGAAGCTCGGGCGTCAGGTCGGGCATAGGGAGTCTGTACGAGTAGCTACAGTATTGTGTCGGGTGCATTTAGTGCGATTATGTTATGTAGGCAATGATAGATCTCTGATGCAGAGCGATGATCGTCTTGTGTGCCAGGGCGCACTGCATCCGTGCCTTGCCGTCGGTCCAGGTGCGAGGGAGCGTGCAAGGCACGTGAAAACGAATCAGACCCCCCAAAATCAAAAGGGTGCTACGAACACGAGGGGGTTTCTAACAAGAGGGACCGAGGATGCGGCCTCGACGCGCAGCAACGACAAAAATTTTTGAGGGGCTCTTATACAGTACCCCCACTCTGTCTACGTAGAACCGCTCTATGTATAGCCCATTCCAGAGTATTTTTTCTGTCTCTTAATATTTTTTTTTTCTAGATCGAGATTGACAGGAGCCGACAGGACCAGCTTGGGAAACGGCGGCATGGCGACTTCATGCGGAGATCCAAAGACGGTCTGGGCCGCAGCCGACCCCGATCGAACCCGCATTTATGCGGATGTGTGATCCTTGACAAACAAAGATTCATGTCCGATGAACACTTCGGAAGGTCCCTTTTATATGTTCTCTTGAATTCCCTTTCCTTGGTCTCTTTCTTCCTCGCGATCACTTCATATATCGATTTTACCTGCACCTTTGCACACACGTATCTTTGAAAAATGTCCTCAAAGCGCGGTCGCAAGCGAAACGACAATCTCCCTCCTAACAGAGCCAGAGACGTACAGCGAGCGTTTCGTGCACGGAGAGCTGCTCATCTGCAGGTGCGGGGTTTTTATCTCTTCTATTTGCAATTATACGACCTTTTGTGCGCCAATTTCAGGCTCTAGAGCTGCGTGTGTCCGAGCTCGAGGAGGAGAATAACCATCTGCGAGCAGCACTCAACTTGCCCCCGGCTAGCCGCCCAGCACTCGGCAAGGGTCCGACTGGAAAAGATAAACCAAAGAGCATCGATAATCCTGTGGTATCCTTGTCATCCAAGAGCCGCGATTCCTCGCCGATAGGCGAGTCTCCGTCTCCAAGGAGATCAGAGTCAACATCACCGTCGGTCATCGGTGGGACGAGCTTGCGAACTCCTCCCATCATTGATGGAAACAGCTGGGACGAGGGATTCATCATGAACGGCCAACAGTCAACGAGCTCTCACATCTCTTCCAACACTCCTGTCACATACAACATGCGCCCAGTCCCACCTTCGACCGTCCCTCAAAAAAGCCCTCAGCAGTTCACCTTCTCCACCCCGTTGCCTCCCCGCACCCTCGTCTCGAACGATGTCCCCAGCCATACGTTACAGTCAAGCTACGCGCATACGGCGGACAGGCCCATAACGAGTGGGTACAACGACATGAACTACCTGCTTTGCGACATGCGGGAAACTACTCATTATTCATATCATTATCAACAGCCTCCCTTTTCAGGGGAGAGCCCCATCTCTTCACATTCACCCCAGCTATCCGTACACTCACACCCGCCACACAGCGCCCAACGCCCCAGCATGCAGCAGACGATGCCGTTCCAACAGCGTCGGTCGCATACGGAACCCCAGGCTTTCCGTTCCCTCGGTAGCGATCTTCATCTCCCTAGTCCTCCACCTCATCAGGTCTCGCGCTTGGCGTCTTCTCCACCTCCAGCGATGCATGACGTGCGATCGCATTATACCCCACATGGGAAACACGTCAATCCATTGCCTTGATCATCGGCCTCCCCGTTTCTATTCCCTTGTTTCCTTTTCCCTTTGCTATGAGTGATCCTCATCCTTCCTCCTCCGGACGTTCCCGATTTTTCAAATCACGTTGAGGACACGTGACCAAGACTTTTTGTATCACTATCGTTCGCGAATGCGTCTCCATGGGTTGTATGGTTCCGCTTTATAGTAGGTGTACTCGACACTATTTACTGATACTTCCTCTATTAATCGGCTCGTTCGACGTCACTTTTCATTGCGTTGACGACGGCAGGTTTACGCTACCGTCCGTAATTTCCAGTCGAAAATGACAATTTTTAAGGTGTGCTAGCTATCACAGCCACCGTCGGTGGCGAAAGCCGCTTATAGTAAAAGGTCCGATGTCACTTGTCTCGAGGTAGCGACCACATGCAACTGGACCGGCCGGACCCACCTCCATACTGTATATTTATTCACCTGGTCGTTGGTTTGCGCATTTCAATATCATGGGATCTCGGATCCGCGACACCACTGTCAACTCTCTTGATCGTGACGGGTGCCCGCAGCCCAACGAGCGGTGGACGCGTGGACTGTCACATAAATTCATCATGTACACGTATGGAGCATAGGTATCAACAACAAATGGGGGTATTGTGGGGCAGCAATTACGCCACAGTATCCAGTTGACACCAGTTGACCTTGCCCTCGTCACCATATTTCTTCTCCAGCCAATCATTGGCAGCCTTGAAGTGCCCATTGCCCAGGAATCCTTTGCGGGCGCTAAACGGGGAGGGGTGCTAGTCCAGATCGGGTAAGTAAGGAATGGAGAGAGCAACCTATCCCCAAGTACGTACCGCGCTGCTCAGGATCAGGTGCTTGGTCTGATCATCATCAGGTCTGGGTACGCCGAGGGCAGGGGAGAATGGCACACCTTGTTCAATTTGGTAACCCTTTTTCCCGCCCACGCCCCCCATGCCAGGAATACCACACCGCGTCCGATTCCGTGGGTGTCGGGATCGCTGCGGCCGCCCAGGTTTGCGCCGCCGTACTTGTCAACCACGTCGACAACCTTATCCGTGAACTCCTCCCAACCCCTTCCGGCATGTGAGCCGGCTTGGTTCGCTCTAACAGTGAGACACGTGTTCAGCATGAGGACACCATTTTCAGCCCAAGCGGATAGGTTTCTGGATACACCAATACGGTTATGAGCATCCCAAACTTATCAGATGGCTTACCCGTGTTGGGGAGGCTTGAATTCGGGGTATTCTGCCTTGATCTCTGCATATATCTACGATTCTCCCTCAGTTACACCATGTTTCATGCATCGACTAGGGCTTACGTTTCGTAAAGACGGCGGCACGGCGACGCCCTTGGGGACTGAGAAGCAAAGTCCTATAAAGTCGTGTTTAATTAGTCCAGACTTCGATTAGGAGACTTGAACTACAATACGATAGAGGCTCACCATGCGCCTGATTAGGACCGTGATAGGGATCTTGACCAACGATAACAACTTTGACCTTACCCAACGGCGTATTCGACCAGGAATAGATGTTCCGAGCTTTACCGCCGCATTAAACATGAATCGTTCGACATTAACGCGACGAGCTCACGCATCGGGTAAACCTTGAGGCCTTTTACGTCGTCGTCTGGACTTCTCACACCGTCCTCCCAGAGGAATTTCTTGAGAGAAATGAAGTATGGCTTCTTGATCTCATCCTTCAGAACCTTGAGCCTGGAGCAGTGGCGTGAGTTTCAAGAGGATAGCCAGGGTAAAGAGCGGACATACTCACCAGCTCTTACCCATGCACTCGCATTCAAGCTTGAGCAAGTGCCTTTGGTCTTCTGGAATCGATTCTATATACCCGCTCAAGGAGAATGGGATGGAGTTCAGACGCTGGAGGCCAGAAGAAGTTGCTGCTTTTGTCTTGACAGCACCTGACGAGGACGAGTTCAAGGCATCCAACTTTGCCTTTTTCGCCTCCGGGTGGCCAGTCTTTTCCGACTGTAAGTTCTTTGGGACAGAAAACATGTCCATGAGTGTACGCTGTCGCTTCAAAGGGTTCGAAGCCGACCCGGACGCGTCGGCCTTGTCCTGGGAAGCGCTAGGCGTCGTAGACGCATCCCGTGATGATGACGCGCCATATTCCACATCTGCAAGGTAAACGACGCGTGTATCATCCGCCATCTGATGGACGGACGAGAACAAGACGCGAGACCACAGTACGTATTGCCTGGACGCGTTTTTGGGGCTCTTCGGCTAGCTCTGCCCGTTATGGATCCGGCGCCGGACCGTGCCGGTTCATAGCACAGCTTTTGAATTGAAAGATCTCGACCTCAGACCTTGACCATCAACCGTCAAACCGCGTCCAGCTAATTGCACGCTGCCGAAATCTGCCAAACTGCCTCGCTCAGCTTCCTCCCCGTCACCACCATTAGCCAAGAATGCTTCTGGGCGCGCAGATTCAGCCAGGAGGCCGTTCCTTAATGTCCGCTCGTCTAAACGGCGTTTGAGCCCGCTCAACACGGAGGCAGTTCCAGCAGAGGGTAGTAACATCGATCTGAGCTCCACGTACCATGCCGGGTCATCGAGGTATGACCGTTCTCTCCGCAGTTTGTAAAGCTCACGCGGTAAAATAGCGACAATTCGGACTCGGACACAGCCGGGGAGGATACGGACGGCGAACAGCGTCTCGGTCGTGGACGTCGTGCATCTATGAAAAGTCTACGGCAGGACGTGCGAGATACGGTGAGGAAAAAAAAGCAACAAATCTCGCCCTCGCGACGCACTTTGAGTCCTGTGTTCGCAGAGCACCTCTCGGAAGAGAGGACGAATGGCATTTCAGGACGTAGGCAGTCATTCACGCGGTCGCGGTCTCCGCACATCCGTACAGCGAATGGTTCTGGCCAGAGTCCTCACCAAACGACCAATACCCCTATGTCCCACGCTCGTCATCGCACCCTGCCGACTTCGTGCGCGCTCCTTCCGGGCGAAATTTCTCTACACGTTCCAATTCCATTTAGTGGCTTATTCTGGATATTCTCCGCCGACGCTCGCAGCCTGGCGGAATCCGTCCTCCTCCTTGGGTCTTTATTCTACGCAAACCGAAAGCTGGCCTCGGCTCTATGGCCTTTGCAGCACACACCTGGCCCTTCAGTATCATCAGGTAAGACTTTCGCGATTATAAACACCGTATAAGCACATTTCCTTTACAGAAATAGACACACTCATAATCACCTGCATTATTTATGTTATTTGGACCCACTCTTCTTTCGTCAAAAAGACACCTACTCCCCCTTCTTCTGATGTGGACGATGTTTGCGCGCCGTCTCCCCGTATAGAGTCTCGGGAAAACAAACGCAACGGTAGTCCACGCTCGTCTCCAAATAAAACACATTTTGGGTTCGTGTGGATGAGCGTGCCGAAGAATTACAGGTGCGTGTATGCCGTAGGAATCTGTGCATATCGCTCATATGACTCAGGGACTGTCCAGATGATGGTGTACTGACAGGGCTGTCATTTGCGCCCCTCATCTCAGTTGCCTTGCTGTGCTCCTCGCTCCGCCAAGCTGCGTCACCCACCCCCGCTCTGCTACCTCCTGGTTGGCAGATAGAAGCACCTCGTGTTCTAGAAAATGCGCATGCACCGTTGTCCGATCTGGACGCTTTGATGCTGTCCAGGCGCAGCCTGGTTGATCATGCAACTCTCTGTTCATTCATTCTCCTGGTCCAGATCTTGTCATCGTCGTGGTACGAGGCACGGTACCGCAGGGGAAGGAATGTGCCTGAGGGGGAACGTGGTTCTGTGCCACGCAGCGAAGTGCGACGAACATGGACATATTGGATATATTCATATGTCCTCACCCTGGTCGCACTGTTTGTTCGACATTTGCTTGCAAGTTATGGTATCGCCCTGTGGCAGAGTGAGTACTTTCTGATTATGTCAATCCGACCAGCTCAACCAAGTGGATAGACCTCAGCTATTTCGATATCATCGTCTGCTCTGTGTTCTTCCAATTCTGCCTATACGTCGCTTTGCGATTGGCTCATGGAGGTTTCACCCTTGGTGAACTTGCACTTGTATGTTTTGGTGGATTGTCTTTGGGTATGGAGCTGCTTAATCTCACGAGAGCACAGGTAAGCGAACGGGTGGATGGCAAATGATGTATGCTAATTATTTTCAACCAAGTTATGGCCGAAGAGGACGCCTTTCATCAAGACTTATCGACTTCCAACCCCTCTTCTTATTTTTCAGATTGCCCTCATTGCTGGATCGCTGCTCACTGGGTTCTTACTTTCCCCGTTGCTTGCGCTGTCTCGCCATATAGCACAACGACCTGTTCGTCGGCTCAGGTTTCCGCACGAAAAGCCCAGGCATCGACGAGTGCTCGCTGTTGGATTCTATGTTGGCACAACTATGATTGTAGCAGGTCTCATTGGGTCATGGACGTGGTGGTGCCTCGGCAAGCGTAACCCGTGGTTGTGGGCGATCTTTTGGATTCTCCAAGGCAAGAGAAAATGGACCCGGCCAATGTTGCTGGGCTACTGGGCACTGTTGTGCGGTATAAGCGTTGCGGGGTGGAACCGACAGCTAGCGAGGACACGGAGGTACAAGCCACGGAATGCCACGAACAACCTAGGAGACGGAACCCTTTCAAACTTGACGGCACCAACTTTGAAACCCGCAGAGTCAGCGACGCCCGCTGTACCACCGACGGCAGGATTAGGGCTTTCGTTTGCAAACCTGCCAAACCTTCCGAATTTGCCCAACGGGACCCAAGTGGCGACAGACTTGCTGGACGCTGCTGACAAGCACGTTCCGACGCTGAGTGTAAATGCTCGTCGGAAGTTCTTTCATGGGTTGGCGGTTGTTATGTTTTTGCCCGGTGTGGCAGTTGACGTCAGTGGAGCTTACTTGTGTTTTACATGTTGCTAACGAGTGGCGTCGCGAGAAACAGCCAGCATTTACACACTTGTCGTTCAGCGCTGCATTTGCGTTGTTCATCTTTGCAGAATATGTGCGATACTTTGCCATTTACCCGTTCGGTGCGGTTGTGCATTTGTTCATGAACGAGTTCCTGGACCACAAGGACCGTGGTACTGCGATTTTGAGCCACTTTTACCTGTTGACGGGCTGTGCGGGCTCGGTGTGGCTTGAAGGGTGAGTGGAATGTTCCTCGGTAGTGAGATGCTAAGCGGAGATGATCTAGACCGTCGCGGATTCTGATGTATACAGGCATTCTTGCGCTGGGCGTGGGGGACGCGCTTGCGTCGATCGTGGGGAAGCGGGTTGGAAAGCACCGATGGTCGGCGAGTTCGACCAAGACTGTGGAGGGGAGCGTTGCATTTGCGGTGTCGGTTATAGCGTGTGCATGGGTTTTGCGTGTGCTAGGGCTTACAGAGCAGTTTTCGGTACGCATGTTGATTGAGTGAGGGTGTCTGATCGATGCTGACGAGATGGATCTAGATGGGACGATACGGGGTTGTTGCGGTATTGTCATCAGTGTTGGAGGCACTGTCGGAGCAGAACGATAATTTGACATTGCCGTTGTACATGTGGAGTATGCTCCTCGTCGTTGGAGTATAGGTGGTGTCGTCATGTGACCGGGTAGTGGTATACTTAGTAGGGAATGTCATGTCTTGATTTGCTTCGTCCGCTTCCACCAACCGTCCCTCTCCCTCGCCTTCTAACCACCTCAGTCATGCCCACGTGATCATGCCAATCCCAGATAATGACCCCCGCCCTTCCAACCTCCCCCTCCCCGCCCTCGTAACGCCTTTCCCCCTCCTCCAAGATCCTGACCTCCACATGCCATTCCAGCTCTTCCAGGGCCCGCCAGACCGCGTTCGCAGACCCTCAAGACCCGCGACCGCCTCCATCCTCGACGGACCCCCCTCCTTCGTCCTCCCGACTCCCCCCTTCCAAGATCTCGTACGTCCTCCTCTCTCTTCGTCCACTCACTCCCAGCCCACCTTCTCCCAGCCAACCCCTCCACCACGCTCCGACCCCGATGGCTCCGACTATACCTCTCACAGCGATACTATGAGCGGTACGCCCCTCTGCTCCCCCCGTTGCGCGGACCCTGGTTGATACTTCCTTCTCCCTATACCCTGACTCCAACGAACCTGCCAAAGATGGTCCAGCGCCGACGACCGACTCCCGATCACAAACAACGCCCTCCGATTATGATTGGGTGTCGTTCATGACTGCCTACGCCGCAGGCCAATGGAACCCTCATAGAACCCCGCATCAGCCTCGTTCCGTATTCTATCCAACTTGGCCCAGCATGCAGAACGATCCCTCCGATCTCCCCGCCTTCACATCGTCAAACAATTCAAACCAGTCTAGTCTATCCTCATCGGAATCCCTGTCATCCGGACACTCCACCTTGTCACCAAATACAGACACAGCCAACGATAAGGATACCAAGAGTCCGCTCACCGTATCACCCGAGAAACACTTCTCGAAACTTCCCCCTCCGCCAGCTTCGTTGATTGGTCGTCGCTTCCGTAAATCGTTCCATGATCTCAGACAGACAACCGGCCATACAATGCAGCTGTCTCTCGATGGTACACAGAACTTGACTATGGCTCCAGATGTCACCACGGCCGCCGCGACCATGCGTTGGGCTGCTGCTAGAGTGAACATATCCCCACTTGCATTGCCATCTCCCGAGCATGAGCTCACCGACCCTATGCGTGGTGTCCATGCTGCCATACCCGGAGTACATGCACCCGAGTGTAGTCCTCAGCTCAATCCGGCGACTCCCGGAAACAGCCGCAAAACACGCTTAGGTAGTTTCTGGGAGGGGACCCAGGACGTGGGCGACGACGTTGACAGACTCTCAACAGTACACGGCTCGGGTCCTGCGTCACCGGCACGCTCTACACACGAAGGCGATGCTCAGCCCGCAGATCCGGTTTGGAATACTGTGGTTCCGCCTGCTTCTGCGTCTCTACCACGACAGTCACCCGAAGAGAACCCTGAAGAGGACTATTTCACCGCATCCAGTTCCCGTGCAAACACCATGGACGGTGATCTTCGCATCATCCCCGATATACCCAGCGTTTGGCAAGAGTTCCCGAGTGTCCAGCGGGACAACGAACCCCTCGATTTAAATGTAGCAAGTACTCCGGCTTTGCCGCGCAGAATGTGCCTTACTCGCCAAACCTCCTCTCCTTTACCGATCTCGATTACCTCGGAGAGGAAGCTACCTGGTGGGCGATCGGTCTCCGAGACGCTAAACAGCTACAGAATAGGGCGTGCTGCGAAAGAAGAGCAGATGTTCTTGGAGCTAGGATACCTTGCTCCGCCTAATCCTCCAGATGAGCTCGAGCGAAGACGCGCACTCTACAAGTAAGTACACACATGGCTACGCGCATTTGCTCACTTGTAATGGCCAACAGATTCAACATCTGGAATACTGCACCTGATATCAATTTTGACCGGATCGCTCACTTGGTCAAGCTTGTATTCAATACCAAAAGTGTATATATTTCCCTTGTCGACGGTACAGAGCAGTAAGCCATCTACACTTCGACCCTAATGCGACATTTCACTGATTTTTGGGCCATAGATGGTTCAAATCTCAATGTCCGTTTTCGAGTTCGTTGCCTGTGTTGCTAATTACTTATGGATATAACAGGCGGTACATCGTTCACGCGTTGTCCTCGCCTCAATTCGTTTTGCGCACACAGCATCCTACAACGGTAGGTTTTTATCTATCATCGTTCCATGTCTTCTTGATATCCCTCAGTGGTGATGAACCTACTGTCGTCTTGGACACGCTGGCAGATTGGCGCTTCGCGAAGAATGTACGTAAAAATTTGTCAGCGCTTGTTTGTCTCCAATCACTGACACTCGTCTAGCCATTTGTGATCGAAAATCCCCACACTCGATTTTATGCCGGTGCACCGCTGCGGACCCAGGAAGGGTATAACATTGGCAGGTAATGCATGCGAATGTTCTGCTACAGGCAGCTGATGTATTGGTAGCTTGGCCTTGATTGATGATTCACCGAGGCAGGATTTTTCGCCTCGTCAACGACATACTCTCAAGGAATTCGCGGTGTGTAATACGTTCGGCACGTTCCACGGTATTGACTATTCACAAGGCCATTGTGATGCGTGAGATGGAATTGTGGAGAGACAAGGTTCGGTCGTTCCTAAAAATACCTAACCTTTCCAACCAACTTCTACGCAGATCCAACTTCGCATACGAGATAAGATCCAAACATCTGTGAGAATTCTTTTATGACGTCAGGACACGTTTATAACACGTGTTCCCTTAGATGGAACATTTCAGCAGAGAGTGTCTGGAAATCGACCAACAAGAATCCCAGAATACCGATATGTACGCCTCGGCCTCCATGGACAAAGTATACGACCGCGCAGCAAAGCTTGTGAAGCGCACATTAGATGTTGAGGAAGTCCTGGTCATGGATGTCTCGCACTGCGACGTGCTTGAAACACTCAGCGCAGAAGCAACTGTGTCGGTGGTAATGCACCACGGTAATGCTCAGACACGTGAAACTTCGCGGACACTTACCGCAAACGAGCAAAGCAAGCTCAACACGTTTTTTGAGCAATTCCCAGATGGCAAGATTTCAGAAGGGATCTTACCGGTCTGCTTCCGCCCGTTTATGCCAACTCATATACAGTATGCTTTAAGTGAGTGACTAATCTTCGTTTCTTAATGGTCAGCTACCAACTCACCATGTCAAAGCGGTTCCTGTCTTCAATATTGACAAGCGACCTTTCGCACTAATCTGTGCCTACAATGCCTCCGATCCATCGCGGCGCTTCGTAAGTAATAGATATTTCCAGATGACATCCTGTTTACACCGTCCGTGCAGCTGGAAGGCCACGAACTATCATATCTGCGTGCAATTGGTAACGTTTCCATTTGTGTACATGAGCATCATTAATGTTATATCAGGTGTAATTATCCTCTCGGCCGTGCTGAAGCGACGCATGATGCTTGCAGATCAGGCCAAAAGTCTATTTATATCAAAGTAAGTCGCCCCTACTACGCTCTCTGGAAATTCTTACCGGCAATTTAGTATATCCCACGAGCTGCGAACACCACTTCATGGAGTAAGCATCAATTTCTCTCTTGTGCGACATGCGTTGAAGTGTCAACGTAGATATTGGCAGCTGCGGAGTTATTGGCAGATACCCCATTGAACCATGGCCAACTGTCATTCTTGCACACAGTCCAAGCGTGTGGTACATCGCTTGTAGAAACTGTGAATCATGTTCTGGACTTCACAAAGCTCAGCGGGAACATGAAGTCGGGTGGTGTTGATAACGTCATCACACGGACAAGGTATGTTAGTTCCCATATCCGAGTCAAACTCATAACACACTTTCCAGGGTGGATCTGGAGCAACTTGTCGAAGAGGCAATTGACGGGTCATGGATAGGCTATTGCGCACGGAACTCGTCCAAAAGTTCCGAAATAGGCAGCGTATATGCGCCCAATTCGAACCAGCGACCCTCAAGCGTTATGACAGCCCCAGCGTCTTCACAAAACGTTGAGATTGTCGTCGATATTGACCATCGCGAAGGAGTAGGTTTATTTGAATGGACTTTCCGTACATGCTACTGAGACCGGGGTCACGTAGGGATGGATACTGAAGTGTGACAAAGGCGGTATACGCCGAGTGTTGATGAATTTATTTGGGAACAGCCTAAAGTTTACATCAGTGGGTGAATCGTTGTCTCTTGACACTTTTGCTCATTGATTGCATATAGAATGGCTACATTCACGTGTCACTAAAACAGATCTCTGCACCCGAGGATACCGCGAATAACATGGTTAAGATAGAGCTCCGTGTGTCCGATACTGGGAAAGGTATTAGTCAAAACTTCCTCAAGGTTAGTTCTTCCATCTCGAAGGTAGAAGTTCGTCATTCATGCAATACCACCAGAACTACCTATTTCGTCCGTTCTCGCAAGAGAACCCTCTACAAGCCGGAACAGGGTTGGGACTCGCAATCGTGAGCAGCATCGTCCGATCCACAAGTGTCTCCGGCAAAGTGGAGGTCGTCAGCGAGGAGAACGTGGGCACAGACATCAAAGTGGTCTTTGAAGCAGAGATACTCGAAGAGGACTCAAGTAACATTCAAGATCCTTTTTTCTTTGACGAAGAAATGCGACGACCAGTGATCTCCTTCCTCGGTTTCAAGAAACGAGGTCGTGGCGCGCAGCTCCTCAGCGAGATTCTCCGTAAGTATCTCATTACTTGGTGGGGTTTCACGCTTCAACGAGAAGGCGCCGAACTCGGAGACATCGTCATCCTCAACGAGGACCCATCACCTGTCGTCACTGCCCTCGAGAAGATGGACAACCGCCGCTCGTTCATCATTCTTTCCTCAAGTCGGGGAAGCCCTCGTTTAATGGGGACTTGCAACGCGTACGAGAACAACGGTGGTTTTGCCCGCATCGTACACAAGCCCGGTGGACCTTTCAGACTTCGTACAGCCATGAAACAACTCCTACGAGCAAGACAGCGACGACAATATCGCTTGCCGAGTTTTACCAACTCGGAAATGAGTTCTGAGGAGAGCATCGGCCTTCAATCAACCATCTTCGCTGACGACTACTCGGAGTCTACCTCGGAGAAGCGCCGACGTGGGAGTATCGATAACTGGCCAGATCAGCCAACGATACTATCTACAGGCATTTCCGGCGTTACGGTGTCTATATCTCCGGACTCGGAGAAAGACGTCGCCTTCCAACAGGTGGATGGCGAACAAGCAGGGGCGGCAGCTGGCTTCAGCAACTCAATACTCGCGGCCGGCGCCAGCGGGAGTCTGCTGAAAACATCAGTTGGATCAATCGGGGCGACCAAATCACGTCGAAAGGTATTGGTTGTAGAGGACAATAATATCCTCCGTAACTTGCTGTGAGTGATCTCATCCCTGGTCGTTCACGTTTTTCCTAACGTATTTGTGAGACAGTGCCAAGTGGCTCATCAAGAAGGTACGCAGAGTCGCAAATGTTGCAGACGTTTTGTCTTACATTCCTGAAGGGCCTGGAATACCGTGAAGCCGGAGACGGTCGCCAGGGAGTTGAGATCTTTGAGGCCGAAGGTCCATTTGAGTGAGTGGTGATTCTTGCCGTGACGCTCGCTTGATCTCATATTCGCTCAGCGTTGTGCTGCTGGATTTATCGATGCCAGTCCTCGATGGTAAGTTTTGCGGAATAGTAGTTTATGGGACAGGGTTACCCATTTCTTGACAGGCGTCGGCGCTACTGTTGAGATTCGCCAAATCGAGCGCGCGCGTTCAAATAATCAATCAAGCGTGATCCTGGCGCTGACAGGCATGTCTTCACTTGAAGATAAACGGAAAGCATTCGAGGCTGGAATGGACGGATAGTACGTTTTCCACCCATCGATGCAAGCTCTCGCTAACACGATTTACCAGCCTCGTCAAGCCTGTCGCATTCAGAACACTGGATGACATGTTTCACAAGCTGGGTCTCACTTGACCCAGTTCACGCATCGCATTTCACAATGTATACACCCACACACGATACTCTTGCACGACCGGACATTGACACTTTATAGACTGTTTCTCGGACGCATTCATTTTTCATTGGTCCCGTGACGTCCTGCATAATTTTGTCGATGTGCCCCTTCATTTGGTCTATTGTATCGACCCTCTCCATGAATAACTAATTGCTTCATTGTCCATCTCTTATCATGCTTGCTCTGTTATACCATCTCGTCGACTGTCCTGCTACACCCCGATCTCCAAATGCTGTCGTGATACATCCTTCCACCGGATTCCCTGGAATGTATTAGCTAGTTAATATAAGGTTGAAATTTTTTGGACGTATGAAACGCAGTACGACGGCGAGTGGCGGCGAGAACCACACACTGACTGAATCAGAGTGGTCACGTTCGTGTGCGGAAAAAAGAGTTTGCTCAGCTTACACTACGCAAGGCACATAGCTAATCAAAACATAAAGTATAGATCTGTACGAGAAACCCCTTCTGTTGGAGAATACATGGGGCGGGATGAACAACTAGCGTTGATCGCATTCACACGTATGCCCACTTGCCCAAGGACTCGACCCATCCCCTGACCTCTGCCTGTGGCGTGTTCGCAAACGTCGTTTCCAGCGTGTCCGAGCCCACGAGAGACCCTTGCGTGGGGGGCGTGGGCAAGTCGGACACATCCGCAGGTTGGGAGAGTATCCCGAGCCCGGGTCCACCCACTTCCGTGAGGTACGTTCTAAACATTTCGGACGTGAACTTTTCGGATTCGAGAGCGGATATGAGGCCGGTCAGCTTGGACGAGGCAAAGTCTGTGGTGACAACCATCAGTATCCGTATAGAACATAGGGACGACGGGTCGTGGGGGAAAAGGAATTGCCGCGTGCACCCATGCGAAGGAAACGGAAAGAGTAAAAGTGGACAGTGAACACCGACCCTCTGGTATAAACGTCACAGCGCACCCGCCACCTCCCGCGCCTGTCAGCTTCGTGGCGAGGTTGTATGGATCAGCACCAGTGATACGTCGCACAGCCTCTAGGGATGGATGTGAAACACGGAGCTGATCCAGGAGCCGGTGGTTTTCGTCGACCAGGGCCTGAAACATGTCCGCATCAGAGACGGGGTTTGAGTGTGGATGATACGACAAAGGACGCACAGCCAGGCTCTCCTTGTTCCCGGATCCCGAAAGCACATGACGAGCTTTCTCGACTACCACCTGGATATCATTCAAGACCTTGCCGACCCTCTCCGGTTCTTCTACTTTCTGCTTGCCGACGCTAGCCACGAGTTCCTTCGTGTTCCGAGGGACTCGACTGTCCGTAAGCAGGAAGCGGCGTGAAGTAAACCTAAATCGTAGGAGGTAGATTTGGTGAGAAAGATCTCCAACCTACCAATTAGTCATGATGCACGGTAAGGAAGTAACGTACCCGTCGATAGAAACCATTCCTCCTGCCTTGCCTTCACTCGGGATGGATTTCGTATACATAAGTCCCCCACCATATGTAGCAACTGAGTTGTCGACACCACTAGGGTTACCGTGCAAAATTTTTTCAGAGAGGAAGGCGTAGACATTGACAGCGTCCGCGAGAGACTTGGGAAGTCTGCCTAGTTCTTGAGGTGATGAACTAGAGCTAGAATCGGATGGGGAAGAAGAGATGCGACCGGTAATCAACATCAGCGCAGTCGTTGTACATACTGAGAATGCTGCCGAAGATCCGAGTCCAGCTCCTACGGGTAATGTAGCACGGATGGTCAAAGTGAACGACGGTCTGTGTGCACAGCGAACAGAATACGTTAATCCATGCGATCTATAGAGAGAGAGATCCGTACCTGGTTGTACTTTCATATTCGTTGGCAAATACCATGTATAGATACAGGAATGCAAGACTAGCTTGACGTGCATGGGACCCTAGAGCCTCTGGAAGTGCAACTCTAGAGATTTCCTCAAGAAATTCGAGATCGAGAGGGACTTCGTTGGCTTGAGAAGCGGCTAGTCGCAAGATGGAAGGGTGAACAAGGCCGGGACATGAACACATCGCGACTCACCAGGAACAGCGCTCCAAGGCAAGTTATCCACGACCCACTCGTACTTGAAGCCTCCTTCCTTGTTACCAGTATCGATGTCTATAAAATGCACACCGATTCTGCGACCCGAAAGTCGTGGTGTAGTGATAGCGTAGCAACGGAGGGATACGGAAGCAGCCAAGGCGGGCACACCGTGTACGACGGCATGTTCTCCGAACAAGATAACCTTGCCGGGTGATGAGACGATCCATTGCTGCTCGTGTGGTTGTAACTGGAAGCTGTCGCCTCGGGAAACTTGATTCTCCAACGCCAATTTCGCAACTGCTTCGTCGATGGTCGTGTGTACCCGTTCGATGCCTTGTGGGGTTCGGCGCACAGCACCTGCATCGATGAGCGCACGCTCGAGGTCGTCAAGTAGATCGGCAGAATCCTCGACTCCGACGCATAGGCGGATGAGATCCTCCGGGAGACCACGCGCTGCGCGAGTCGCCGCAGGAATGGAAGCATGCCTAATGGAATTTGCTCACTTGAGGCAGAACAAAAGACGAGAAGAAAGACTTACGACATAGCACACGGCATACTGATCAACGAATTGACGCAGCCAAAACTAACACTGACGGCCCACAAGCGAGTACCAGCAACGATGCGTTCGCTGACGTCCTTGTTGCCTGTCGTAAAACTCAAGACTGCACCGTAACCTACGGAGATGCGTTCGTGGATATCGCGGTTGGGATGGTTGGAAAGGCCTGGATAGAAAGTTGGGAAACCCAGAGAATAAAGGTAGTTTGCGACGAGAGCTGCAGTTTGTGACTGCTGTGTGAGGCGGAGTGAGAGTGTTTTCGTTCCTCGAAGGAGAAGGAAGCAATCAAAAGGAGTGAGTGCATTGCCGGTTGCATTAATGGTGAAGGCAATTTTCTGAATCGGTGAGAATGAGCGAGAAGTAATTTATGAAAAGCGAACTTACCTTTGCAATGTCGTCCCTGTTGCAAGTGATGACACCAGCCATGAGGTCGTGATGGCCAGACAAGTACTTTGTACCACTATCGTATACGATGTCTGCACCGTGCTCGAGGGGCCGTTGCAATGCGGGGCTCATCATGGTATTGTCTACGACGACGAGAGCATCGGGACAGCGTTCCTTGACGTCCTTTGCGATGCGGGCGAGATCGACTATCTTGAGGAGGGGGTTCGTCGGGGACTCGAGGAGGACCATGGCGATATTATTTTCGGGGCGGAGGAGTGGGATAAGAGTGGAAGGGTCTGTCGTGTCGACGTGGTATACGGTGATGCCCTGGTGGGTCTGGAGGTAGGAGAGGAGACGGTTTGTCCCGCCGTAGAGGTCGTCGCCTGCAATGATGGCATCGGCGGGTTTGAGAATGCGAAGTATGGTGTCGAGGGCTGCCATGCCCGAGGACACGGCGAATGCATAGGCTGCGGAGGATATTTTTGCGAGATGGTGCTCTGTGGGAGATTGAGTGGGGGGTGAGGAGGGAACCGAAGGACCGACCGAGATGCGTGCGGGTGGGGTTACCGCTGCGAGAGTAGTCGTACTCGCCGCCGATGCCCTTGAATGTGGCGGTCTGGTATATCGGCACGGAGGATGCGCCGTACTGGTCCTTTTGGTCGGGGTTCTCGACTGTCGCACAGAGCGTGGAGAATCGATAAGGGCGGCGTGGTCTGTAGGGTGAGTCTGGTTCTGGGGTGGGTAGGTCGACGGTGCGGGCAGCGTCGAGGGACTTTGTGAAGGCCATTGTCATCGTCGTCGTTGTCGTGAACTGCCGGGCTGGCGGTGTGCAAGGACATATCTGATCGCGCCATTTCATCACGTGACATATACATCATGCCGAGGACGACGACGCGACAACACCGTGAGCATCGTGCGCGCTCGTCGTAGGCCACGTCGAGCTCACACTTCCCGCTCTAGCCAAGAACCAGGTCCTCACACCCGAAATCATCGCAAAGCGCACAAAGAAACACCTCGAGGAGCTCGAAGTTTGTGGCGTGTCTTCCTGAATCACGAACGCGGGTCTGACTGAAACGCTCTCTAGCGCACAAACTATGCCGCGTCGTCGCTGCAGAATGAGCCCGACTCTGATCCAGAGGCGTCTTCGAGTCAGAAATCAAAGTTCCGAGCACGACAGATGGTGATTTCGGACAAGCGGACATTTCTCACCGTCAACGCAGCCAAGAAGAAAAAGCCAACGATGAACGTCCGCACGGCGATCCTGTATCGGAAAGGACTCGCGACGTTGATTGACGAGAGCGTGAGTGATCTTGGCTCGATCTGAGCAACCCTGACACCGACCACGCCAGGGCATCGCGAGTCTCGCGCCGACGCAGCCGTCGTATCTGACAGCCGCTGCCTCGGCATCGGCGGTCCCGCCGCGGATGCTCTGCACGGTGTGTGGCTACAAGGGGGCGTACCGATGCAAAAAGTGTGGAACGTCTTACTGTGATCTGCGTTGCGGACAAGTCCATGAGGAGACGCGGTGTGAGCGACGGGTGGTGTAGCGGGCCGGATATAGAATACATAAGGAGATTTTTCAATGACTCATCTTGTTTGATCGTTACCGCCATCTTCCTCCCTTCCAAAATGTGTCCTATTCACAACCCAGACGCTCTTCCTGCTCAAAAGGACGACATGGTAGTCGTCGACATCAAAACACCCAACGGTCATCACCACAACGGTATCAACGGCCACCACCACAACGGTATCAACGGCCACCATCATAATGGTATTAACGGCCATGATCATCGCCGTCACAACCCCTATGCACCCCGTGCATCCGATTTCTTGAACAACGTATCAAACTTCAAGATCATCGAAAGTACCCTCAGAGGTACGTTGCAGACTCTCTTCCCTCTCTTTGTACCCCCTCGTCTATTGCATTTTTCTGTGATCTCCGAAAAAAGCCGAAAGTCCGATTATTCCGCTCATACATCCTCAGAGGGCGAACAGTTTGCCAATGCCTTCTTCGATACCAAGACAAAGATCGCCATCGCCAAGGCACTCGACGCCTTTGGCGTAGAGTACATCGAACTCACCTCACCCGCCGCCTCCGAACAGTCTAGGATCGATTGCGAGGCCATATGCAAGCTCGGACTCAAGTCAAAGATTCTCACTCACATTCGCTGCCACATGGACGATGCTCGTATCGCAGTCGAAACCGGTCCGCCCTTTCCTCATCGTACTCACAAAACTCTCTGATCCCATCCATTCACAGGCGTTGACGGTGTCGATGTCGTCATTGGCACTTCTTCCTTCCTCCGCGAGTTCTCGCACGGAAAGGACATGGCTTATATCACAAAGACCGCGATCGAAGTCATCACTTTTGTCAAGTCCAAGGGCATCGAAGTCCGATTCTCTTCAGAAGACTCCTTCCGCTCAGATCTCGTCGACCTTCTCTCAATATACCAAACCGTTGACAAGATCGGCGTCAACCGTGTCGGCATCGCAGACACAGTCGGTTGTGCTAACCCGAGACAAGTTTACGAGCTCGTCAGAACTCTAAGAGGCGTCGTCGGCTGCGACATAGAAATACATCTCCACAACGATACCGGGATGGGTATGTCTTCACTTTACCTACCATCCTCAGTGTTGTTGATGTCTCCAAGCTATTGCCAATGCATACACCGCCCTCGAAGCAGGGGCCACACACATCGATACATGTATGTCGTTACTGCCCCTCGTCTCCCCTTTTATTCACTTCCTGTAGCCGTCCTCGGGATTGGCGAACGTGTAGGGATCACCCCTCTCGGTGGCCTCATTGCATGTCTTTACGCTGCCAACCCTGAGTATGTCAAGTCCAAGTATAACCTTCCAATGCTTCGTGAAATCGAGAACCTTGTCGCCGAAGCTGTGGAGGTCAACGTACCATTCATGAACCCCATCACGTGCGTATTTCTTCTTCCCTGTAGCGCCGCCTCACCCATGCACATCTCAGCGGTTACTGTGCATTTACGCACAAGGCTGGTATTCACGCCAAGGCAATTCTCAACAACCCTAGCACCTACGAGATCTTGAAGCCCGAAGACTTTGGCTTGACTAGATACGTCTCCATCGGGTAAGCAGATATAGTTTGCTAAGCGACGCTCCCATCTGACGCTATTTCAGCCACCGGCTCACCGGCTGGAACGCTGTCAAGAGCCGTGTCGAACAGCTCGGCCTCCAGCTCACCGACGAAGAGGTATCTCTAGTTCATTCAACCTGATGCTACTCGCCGATGGCTGACCCGAACCAACATAGATCAAGGACGCCACTGCCAAAATCAAGGAACTTGCCGACGTCCGCACACAATCCATGGACGACGTTGATTCACTCCTTCGCGTCTACCACTCTGGCATTCAGAGCGGAGAGCTCGCTGTGGGACAGAAGGAAGCGCTTGATCGTTTGCTCAAGCGACACCGTGAGGGGTCGCTGTCAAACGGGACGGCTTCGGATGTTGCCGTGGCAGCATGAATCATGCAACTGGGCCCAACCTCTGTCCAGCCAAACACAAAAGCGACACGTAATGCGCGCATATGTATCCAGTATTTAGTGGAGGTGATGTAAGTTGAGATATGCATAGCAATTGGATCACACACATTTTATGATGCATCCCGCGACCATAGCTGGATATTTGTTGGTCATCTGATGCCTTGTCGACGCCGAGCACATATCATGAGACGTTGGTCCCATCCGGTTTGGCATATCGACAGACGTCCAATAGCTATTCCTTGAGTATAATCATCAACGCTGTTTCGTTCAACACTTTGTCAGGTGGACAGCATCGACCACACTTGTGCATTCACATGCACGTCAAGTTCTTTGCACCAGGACAACGCCCACATCAACCACCGAATGCCCGCCAAAACGGCGTAACCTTGTGTCGTCAAGTTGACCAAGTCAAATTCCGGATGGGGGGATACCCCCGAGGAGACAACCCTCGACACTGCTGAGTTCGATACGACTCGCAGCTGTGCCAGTGGTGGATGCATCTACCGGTCATCACGAACCTGAGGAAATCAGAACGTGACCCCCGAACGGGCGAACCAGACGAACAAATCAAAACCCGCCTCCTCGGGCGTAACCATCTCACACGCGCACGAAATTCGTCCGTCGCCGAGGCAATTATCGAAACCCATCGTGGTATAGCAAAAAAGCGCCGATCACGCATGGGCGGTCCTCGGCTCGGTGTGTTCCCAGAGTTCCGGTGAAACAGAGGAAACCTGCACACCGCCTGGAGGATTCCCCATCGAGGAAGCGCAGCCAGATCGAAAAAGAGAACTGGGGGCGTCGTGCAGCGCATCGGTTTCCACCTTTGGATTGCACGACGAATACCGCCGAATGCGTCGTTCTAGGAACGAAGCGCCGCACTTGGAAGGATTGTTGTCCCGCAAGGTGGCGCTCGATGGGTGCGCAGCAACGTCGACTCTCCGTTGCAATCAGCGGAAACCAACTGGTGGCAGCCTTGGATGTCTTCAAGATCTCCAAGATACGGTGATCCACACAACTGCCACTTGTCGCCAGCGGAGCGGAGAAACGAAAAGTCGATTGTAGAGTTGGCGGCTTGCTAACCTGAGTTAGCTTGTGACACAATAATAGGGACGCTGAAGCTGATCACAGCAGATGTGCACTGACAGCGTGGGGAAGAATGGAGTCGATGACTCTACTGTGCCCAGGTATGCCACCTGAGTCGCAATGAGACAATGCCTAGTTGCTTCATCCAGCTAACCTTTGTTCAACGCTCACGAAAGGGGGATCAATCTCCATGCATAGAAAAGTATGCACTGACCAAGGTTGACCGGTCATCGAACCACTCGGTGCTTGCTTGCTACATTACAAGAAATCTGAGGTAGTTAAAACAATTGTGAGAACGAGGAACAACAATATAGGATCCGTCACTAGAAACATATACGATAACTTGCATACCGCCCGCTCGTCTCACTAGGACGGGTAATTTTGACTACTTGACCGCGTCGAAGACCGTAATACCGGGCGACAGGATCTGCCAACTGGATGCGAGGAAGTTGCGTTTCCTTCAGTCGACTGAATCATGGCCATCTCAGCATACAGACCGCCAATGAAAAAAAAAGAGACGGACTATTTTTGAAGTAGTTCTTTCTTTTGTTCTGGTGTAAGGACTTCATGCCGAGGGACTAGAGTGTGATGAGTGATATTGACTAGTAGGTCGGCTTCAGAGAACTCTTCAAGCCGGTATTGCTGAGACATGGCTGTAATGACCTAGGAAACAGGTCAGGATCAGACCCAGTGACCTGGGGCGAGAACTCGCTTTTCGCGCCGATGGCGTCATGTTACCCGGAAAGATGATGATTCCCCTCTGGATAGACTTCTCCTCAAGGATGCCGACTAGTCTAATTATGGGGTGAGTGCTTGAACAGGATGACTTGCAATAGCGCGTACTTTCGCATCGTTTTGACACCAACACTCTTTTCATCAGAAAAGAAGATAAATATCTGGTCGGCAGGGTCATCTCTTGAGTTGGTGAAGAAATTGAGTTGATTTCGGCTGTTAGTCCTGTCAGCCCTTCTGTGGTCTCATATCGCAGAATAACCACGCACTCCACGCTCCCGCCGCTATTTGCGTAGTGTGACCTAAAGGTAGCAAGGTCCATGTTGATTTCTTCGTCAGAAACTTGGTATCCCTAGCTCAATCAAACTTTTCGGTAAGATTCCTGCATGACATGGGGCTATGAAGTCGACGGACTCTGTCCTTGACGAGTTCGTGTACCGTTCGGTTGACTTTCCAAAGTTTTGCGGTCTCGTCCTCCGCCATAGTTTGAAGTGCAAGTCTATGTGTGGTATTCAAACTCAGCCACCGAGTGATCTACTCTACTCGACTTGACATGGCTCCACCAACAGCGACCACGAATGGCGCCAACCCAGTACCTTCGACGATACCGCTATCCAATGCGCTGATGGTGCGTTTCAAATCGTTATCTACGATATTAATCCGCCTGAAGCCCAATGACTTGCAGACTAGGTTCAAGCCCGCTAAAATCTTCAAAGGCGCCGTAGAACCCACACCACCTCCAACACCAGGGGGTAGCTCGAGGTCGAATGCTGGTCCGCGACATATAACTGCAATCACTTTTGATGACAGAGGTGATCAAGTCCTGACAGCATCTGAAGATGAGACCTTTCGGTTATATAGTTGTAAGAGTGGCAAGCAAGTTATCCTCGTTCTGAGCTCTGTTTCAGTACACCGTTGACCTGAGTGGAAAACAGGCATCTGAAAACACTGTATTCAAAAAAGTACGGCGTCGATCTCCCTCGTTTTACTCACAAGAACACGACTGTCGTACATGCCTCCACCAAGGAGGACGACACCATACGGTACCACTCCCTGCACGACAACAAGTATTTGCAGTATTTCAAGGGACATAAACAACGCGTAATATCGCTCGAAGTATCGCCCGTGGATGACGGATTCGTGTCTGGTTCAATGGACAAGACAGTCCGTCTCTGGGACCTTCGCGTACCCACCTGTCGCGGGTTACTAAACCTCCCCGCCCCCCCAGTGATTGCATACGACACGTCTGGAATTGTCTTTGCAGTAGCAGTGAATCAGTATTCACGAATCCTGTTGTATGACCAAGCGAATTACGACAAAGCACCTTTCCTAACCATCACACTCGAGGATCCGACTTTGGCTCTCATCAGCTACCCTCCTCGGCCAATCTACATGACGTCGCTCGCTTTCTCCTCGAATGGCAAGTACATTCTGGTGGGCTGTTCGGGAGACGCGCACTACATCATTGATGCTTTTGAGGGCCACCTCCTCGCCAAATTAGAGGGTCGCATTGGACTCGAACGCCGGCGCATGGACGCTCCTCAAAGCATAGACCCCGTCAGAGGCAACAGCGGGGAGGAGGTTTCGTGGACACCTGATAGCAAATATATCATCAGTGGGAGTCTCGACGGGCGGATTGCAGTTTGGGATGTGCAAAATCTACCCGCACGGTCAGGACAGGTCGACCTCAAGTTCCCGCCGTTGCGCCTCCAGCCTCTGGTGAGCTTGGATGGACACCCAGGTCCTGCCAGATGCGTGCGGTTTAATCCCCGGTTGGCGATGATGGTTACTGCTGGTGCAGAATTAGTACGTGCTGAATCTTGTTTCCAAGGACCCGGTGCTAATTATCTCTAGGCTTTCTGGGTGCCGGACCAGTCAGCGGACAACGAAGAGGTCGCTAGGGAACTCCTCCGCAAAAAGTAGCGGTATATTGTCGGGTCATCTTTTTGCCACGTGATCTTTACGGGTTGTATGGTTGCAGGCTCACGCGCTCATCAATGTGCGCACCATCGGACTGGAGACTAGTAGGTGTAGTGGTAGTTACTCGCATTCAACCATTTGAAACATATAGAATATGAGAACAAAGTATGGATCGATCCAGCGACTAGAAGTGAAACGAAGTGAGTGGAGAATCAGTTTGTAGTGAGTTTAGCAAGTGAGATCTGGTTCGTCGCCACGTTGGTAGAGAAGTAGGCGTTCTTGAGGAAAACATCTCCAACCTGAACGCTCCCCTAAGCACTATGGTCAAGAAGTGGACAAGAACCACTCACCAACCACTCTGTGGCAGTTCCAATCTGTTGCGGTTGAATGCCAGCAGTGCAGCTACCAGTAGGGTCGTTGAGATCGACAGGCAGAACAGCAAGATCTCTGGGATCAATCGCGAACGATGTGTTTCCGAAAGAAAGAGCGAGGCTTGCTTGGGTGGTACAAGGAATCGTGCATTGCTGTCCGTCGCACGCACCGCCGAGGCTCTGCATCACTTGTTGTGCGTCCGAGGGTGGTGCCAGGATAAGGGTGGTACCGGTGTCGAGGATGGCAGTGCGTCCATTAAGGCCGGTACTAGCACCATTGACCGTGATGTCGTCCATTGCACCCTCCCAGAATCCCAGCGTGTTAACGTTGGGGATAGTAACGAGGGTGTTTGCGGCGAACTTGGTGGGGTCAAGTCCACCAAAGGTAACTTCACCGTCATCGAGTTGGTCCCCAAGACGCGAGATCTTGAAGGAAGTGATCGGGGACTGGATGAGCTTGTTTGCTGCCAGCGCTTCCACCGGAGTCAGGACTTTCTCTTGTGACAATGTCTGCGCGAAAGAGATGTGAGCTTTAGAGATACAGCCACGACGAGATGAGCTCACCGACTGTGCAAGGCCCATAAGGCCATCGAAAGGTGTGGTGCCTGAGGCAAACTGGACGGACTCTACAGTTGCAACGCCGAATGAGTGGTTCTTTAATTCCAGACCTGCAATATTGACATCATCTTGGCAGAGAAGACCCTGGACTGCCCCCGATCCATACGTGACTTGGAACTGTTGAGTGCTCCCCACAAACGAGCTGGAGCTTTGTGTGCCAAGGGTTGTATGGTTGCCCTGAAACGATGTCATCGATGATGATATACCAGTGATCAATGGTTGGCTTACGCAACCTCCTTGACAATTCTCGCTAGCAACCCCTGCGAGCTGCCTTTAGCCGATGCCTAAAGATGACGGTCGTAAGTGACTTACAGAAATCAGCACTACCAGAATCCATTAATAGTCGGAAATCACGTGGAGGTGTCCCAATCTGTATGGTGGCAAGGTATGAAACATCGTTGGCTCTGGCGCGCGTGAGCGATACATTAACATACAACTTCCTCAGTGAAAGAATAGAGATGCAACTTACTCAATGTCTAATCCAAGAGAGTCGTTTGCGGTAGGCGGTTTGGCGACCGTCACACCACCATTTATCGCCGCTTGGATATCGAGCGCGGAAACGCCGGTGTTAGTCCCATTGCCTGTACCCGTGGTGTTGCTACCCATTCCGGAACCCAGGGTACCGTTTCTCGTTGCCGCTGCACCGGCCAAACCTATCCTGTGATGTCTTTTACTAAAGTTTGAGCCTTGGACCGCTGCAGGCGCGCCAGACCGTGACCCAGGCCCGCTCTCCAGCAAGTATAGTCTCTTATACAGCTCGGAGCGAAGGGCATGCTCCGATGGCCCCTCGCGTCCTGTCATATGGGCGAGACGCCTGGAACCACGGTTGATAGATTGCTGTAGACTCTAATCCTACAAGTCAGAATGGAAAAGAACTAGTGCCGGGCAGGGAAAACCCACAATGAGAGGGTGAAGGTCGTCGCGACGTGAAACTTGTAGACGCTTGACGGGTATAGTAACCCTCCCGGAACTCCTCTGCTGAAGCCCTGTGGGTGCCGGAACAGCATCTACTGGTGCGAAATTCAAAAGGCACGCTAAGAGGAACAAAGCAAACGACAGTGGCTTCATGATCAATCAGAGTAGGAGTAAGAGATGAGATCTGTAAGTCCGAGTCGACTAGCGATACAAGACGAGAAGAGAAGAGGGATCGTGCGTCGACTAGCGACTTCAAGGCAAGCGCAGTCGTAAAGAACAGATGGCACCTGGCCGGAGTGGCGTACCCTTGAGCAAGGAATGGAGCGACTGTGAGAATGAGGATAACTGCATTGTCTCACCGATAACTAGGTTTATAGCCTGTTGAAATCGTTGTGGTTACATAAGCATAATGGGGATGTGGGAGTGGTGTAACATGGCAATACGTTACCTTGTCGACATGACTTTTAAAAAGAGTGGATCGAACAAAGCACACATACCATTCGGGAACATCCCCGGTGTAAAATTAGCCATCAGGACTGGTCGATGTTGTGTGGAAACAGACTGATTTGGTATTATGTCAGACTTTGGAGCCTGAATTCACAAATGATCGGTTGTGATGGACTACACGGCTGTCGGAGACCAACCCTTGATCCCTAAACGCACTTCATTTGTCAGCTGAGAAAAACTACAACTTTGCAGAGGTTGGGGGATGCGGCAGCGCGTGCTCGCGCGCGTCCAACCGGACAGACTCCAAACAATCCTTGTAAAGGAAAGTCTTGATCGAGCCCCACACACCCTGTGTAGGCAAAGCCGAGACCTCCTTTGCGAGCCTTGTAGCCTCCTTTAATACGACCTCAGTCCCGAGTTCCAAGCTTGTCCCACTGCATTTGGCAAGACAGTCCACGATCCCTGTTGCGTGTGCTTCAGTTGGAGTAAAGCGATGCCCTTCGAGGGCGATACGTCGCCGGAGAGCAGGGTCGGATACCTTGGCATTGAGGATGGCGGCGAACGAGAGAGGCCAAGGTGCACCGAAATGAATCTAAAAGACGGTTGTGTTAGCTACATGATCCATCATGCCGCGATTGATAACGGAAGAGAAACGGTACCTCATTCATGCACAACCACGCCCGCCTCCTACTTCCGTCGGTCATGACTCGATAGTCACAACAAAGGGCGAGCATAAAGCCAGCAGCAAAACAATGACCGTTTATGGCTGCGATGGTGGGGACTGGGTGAAGATGAACATCAATGCTGGTACGAACATGGAGGACCCACTGGGGAAGGTTAGCAGACGTGCAATGAGTGGATTTGCAGTATCTATGGTAGGTGATTACTATACAGTCAGGAGATAACGAGGGGGTTTTCACTGACCGGTGAAGAAGCCAGGATTATTCTTGACACCCTCATACAAAAAGCCATTGCTGAAGAACTTGTCTTGATCACGTTTGCCCACGATGATAAGAGCACCCTCTCCAGCGTTGGACTCGGTGGGATCGGGATGTTGACTTGCGAGGGCGGTCAACCTGTTGCTTGTCCAGTGCTTCTCAACCACGTCTAGTGCAGGTCGGAGTGCATCGTCAATCAGACGTGCGGTGAGTCTGGAGTCCTCTCCATTGTGCAACTCAATTATCCACAAGCCATCCTGAGCTGCGAAGGGGGGTTATTGGTTTGAATCGGATATAGCGTGAGGAACCCCGTACGATAAGTGACGGTGACGAGAGGCTGGGACGTGGGGAGGGAAAGAGGAAAGTCAAAGGGAGCCATACTGTATGGATTGCGATGTCCAAAAGGTAACCTATAACGGATCAAGCTAGTGGTCTCACAAAGAGTATCAACAGAAGACTTAGGCGATGCTCCGTTTCGAAAGGCTAGCGCACTGCAGACGTGAGAGCGTAAAGGCGATGACAATATTGAGCGCAATACTGGATCAATCTGCGACACGAGCCGGTAATCTCTACATCCAATATTATAAGCCCCAGTTGCCGCCGGGTGTCCACCCACGTGACCGTGTCCTGTGACCGTGCATGAGCGTGCCGTGCCGTGCCGTGCCGAGACCGTGATTGTTTGATCGATCGAGCCCACTGTCTCTCCTGAGCGTTTGTTTTTCTCTCTTTCACTCCATCAAAACTCGACGTACGCGAGGGAGCCGCGCCGGAGCGTCGAGACCCGCGACCGTGATCGTCTCTCCTGAGCACTCGATGGGTTCGTTTATCCCTCTTCTCCATCAAAACTCGAGCAATTTGTTTGCAGTACGTCGACCATCCCAATTCGGACCCCCCAAAAACGATTGACGGTCGTCGAGAGGCACTCACACGGTTCGCGGTTCTCTGCGACTCGGAGCCCTG
>JBBPOE010000041.1:0-78158 GCA_038091295.1 Tylopilus felleus | reverse complement strand
ACAGTTGCATATGATCAGAAGTTGACGTACCTGATAGTATCGGAGCAACCAATCCGAAGACGTCCAGTAATGAGCGAGGGGTACGGCAAGGAGTGTAGGGAAAAAAGACTGCCATTATTATGATCAGGGACCGAACAGAGAGATGGAACGATTTGCTGTGTTCACCGTCAAAGTTTGAATGGAGACGAAACTGAAAACATTTTTGGCAGGAACCGGGAAACCTATGGCCATTATACAACTATCATACTTTGCATTACGGTTCATGCACATACCGTTTTGTGTTTCCGAAAAAAACAATACGATCTGCAATGCGATGCCAAGGAGTATCATGAGCAGACAGATGACGCGGACAACCCAGAAATTGAGTATCAAAGGTTCCTGTGGTTTAGATGGACAATCATTAAGAGAATCGAGTGAGAGCCGATGGTGCATACATAGCGAGGTGGTCGTGGATTCTCGGTTCCTGGAGTGGGTATCTGGTGTACAGCAGGTTGAAATCTGACTGAACGTGGCGAAGTGCCAAATGCCGTCGGCGTCGAGTTGTCGACGTTGCTCATGGTTGGGGAAAAGACGATGTCGACGCGAATTTCTGAAGGTAACGCTCAAAACCAATAAATACATACACAGCCTTCAGGTACGACTCGCAGTGAAATGAGAACCGACGCCAGATGTTACAGTCTAGTTGAAAACCTGTGCGAAAGTACACGTGCAGCACAGGCGACCTCGAGGTGAACACAAGGCCATGCTCCGCTGGCACTCTCGGCGTGAGTGCTATCACATGTAGTCCACCCAGCTTGCAACCTCGGGTTTGGGGTGGATTCGAGGGTACGGGGCTTAACTTGAATGGACTGGCGATATGGCGAAGAGAGTCTTTCCCACGGTTGTCAATCAGCCGGCATCGCTAACCGTTGATTGCCGACGCAGAAATGATCGGCACAGCACCAGCCGCCCAGCCTTCTCCCCCTCCTTCATCGATTTGCTAGGCCCAATTGTCGGACACCCTGCGATATCACGGTCGTGCTTGGTCTCTGAAGACAATCTAATTCAGTGGACTGCCGCCTTTGATCAACCTTGACACGTAGCTGGTCTTCGAATTTCAAATTTCATAAACGTTTTACTCCACTTGTCAGATCCTTGCCATCTGTTTTGAACCTTCCGCATGCTTGTGTTGACTACGTGGCACATTCCATGATATGATTACCACTACGTTGTTGTACATCTTGGCGTCACGAAAAACAAGGGTGTTGGCACATTGCTCGTTTCGCCCCAAGAGCGACAGTCACAGACAAAACATGTGAGCGCACTGGAGGGGGATCACGTTGGTTGCTTCAGAGAACAGCGGCCCGCGGGGTCGCTAGGCAGTGCAACCTCCTAATAGAGTGTGAGCCAAAAGTGTGGGCGGGCACCAGCGCTCACCGCGCTTTACCTTCTGGAAGCTGGAATTATGACCAATAGAATGCTGTTCTCGCGCTCCAGTAGCACGTCCCAGCAGATGATAATTTGGCACTGGTAGCCCCAACGTTAGTGTGCCCCCCGGTGCATTTTACGTCCCAACTTCGCGACTTTCAGAGAGATGGATCGATGACCTGCAGACCATGGGCCTCTTGCCTGCTCGGGGTCATCCTGAGCCTTGTCCAAAGCCTGAACCCCTGGAAGAACATACAACAAATGCAATCAACTCCTCGGGTAGTTGGGTCTATTAATAAACCAACTTGATGAGGCCCCGTCCTAGTTGCCAGCAGTTTGTCCTGTTCTGATTAACCACGGAGGCCTTGAGAGGGTACCGCCAAAGTAAACCTGCCATCAAGATAATGTCACGTGGCACGTGGTGAATATGCAGCACCGTGACCTCAGGAGTTCGTACCCGCTTAGCAGAAATCCCGGGAGGGTCAACACCAATAGGCCACTGAATATCCCCCGACAAAGTTACTAGGCACTCTGTGGTGCAGTGTCAGAGTCACCAGCGAAGGTAGACTACCCACAATATTTATGATGTATATATGCTACAATCCCGGTTCCCTAGCATTGTTCCCGTCAATGAGTGTGTCAAGTACAAGCGATAGCCTCGAGGAGAGAGGATCACCTTCGAAATCCTAGTCTCGATGGATCTCGCCTTCCAAACCCGTTTGAGGACATAGTCAGTGAGGTATCAGTCCAGGCGTCCTAAAACGTGTAGTCACGAAACTAGTAACACTTCGCCCGAACATCATCGTGATCCTCGTCGACGCACCGGACATCCGGACGTGGTACGGAGTATGCCAGTGTCCAATCCAATCCATGACAACTGACAAGCTCTGGCAAAGCCGGTTACTGAGTGCCGCTCTACGCACCTAGTTGTGTGATTTCATACTTTGGCTGTTCATTACAGTCATTGGTAACATCGTCGGTTGATTCCAAACGAGCCTTGCAGGGACACTTACATGTTAACTATACATAACACCCGATCATCCTAGTCAGAACCTCGACACAGGTTGTTTACTCTAAATCCCTTTTACGTGAAGGGCCTGTCATTGCAATCATCAATCAAGACAAAGGGTAAATAGCGGACTTCTGACGTAGATGATAGTCCGCAGGTAGCCTGTGGGTCATGACACTTGCGGGTACACTTGATGGGTTGCACTGGTAGCTTACTTATGTGTTCCTGAGTGCGTATTGATGTGACTGATCAACGAGTAACACAGGCAAGCTCGTGGCAGTCGCCAGCCCTAAACGACAATGGATATGGTGTTATGACCGACCTGACGGTCGCTCTAAGACGTATATACACGCCCTTGTTACATGCTTCCGTGTCGTAACACAGGGAAAACGTGGGAGAATTTACCACAGCCACCAGATGAGTCGCCGCTTGAAAAATAAGCGTACAACCCTTGACCCCCAGCGCGAGGTTCTGGTTTTCGACCACACCATCCACTCGTGTCCCAACGCCATCCTTTAACGACTTCTTTTTCCTAATCCCCAATGTACGTGTCTCTCTTCGTCCTCGTCGCGTTTATGCCGTGTCTTTGACGCGTTGGGCGCGCCTTTTGTCTTCGTGTTCGGTGTTTGTTCGAAAAACATCGAATCAATTTTCATGTTCAATCCAGTCTGATCGCTCTTTTTTTTAGTATGCGTGAAATCGTCCATATTCAGACGGGCCAGGTAAGCTCACATCGTCCTGTTGGCACGCCATCTCACTCACACGTGTTTTTGACCACAGTGCGGTAACCAAATCGGTAAGTCTTGAGCCATCGCCAGATTCCTTGCCACCGTATCCATCTTACTTTGAATGAATAGGTGCCAAATTCTGGGAGGTGGTCTCCGATGAGCATGGTATTGAGCGGGATGGTCTCTACAAGGGAACCAATGACATGCAGCTCGAGCGTATCTCGGTCTACTACAACGAAATCGGGTCCAACAAATACGTTCCTCGTGCTGTCTTGGTCGACCTTGAGCCCGGTACTATGGACTCTGTCCGCTCCGGTCCTCTAGGTGGTCTCTTCCGCCCCGACAACTTCATCTTTGGTCAGAGTGGTGCCGGTAACAACTGGGCAAAAGGACGTAAGTTGGTCTCCACGCCAATCGGAATGTATTTTCACTCGAGATTTATACCTCAGACTACACCGAGGGTGCGGAACTGGTCGACTCCGTCTTGGATGTTGTCCGAAAGGAGGCTGAGGGTACTGACTGCCTTCAAGGTGGGTACCTCTTAATTCGCGAGACTTTGAGTACAAATGATGGGCCACAGGCTTCCAAATCACCCACTCACTTGGTGGTGGTACCGGTGCTGGAATGGGAACTCTTCTTATGTCCAAAATTCGAGAAGAGTACCCTGACCGTATGATGTGCACGTACTCGGTTGTTCCAAGTCCCGCCGTCTCGGACACCGTTGTCGAGGTAATTTTTTCTTATCTCTCTCTTATCACGTTATACTTACGTTCTTTGTATAGCCCTACAATGCCACCCTGTCGGTTCACCAACTCGTGGAAAACTCTGATGAGACTTTCTGTATCGACAATGAGGCCCTCTACGACATTTGCTTCAGGACCCTCAAGCTTTCGACCCCGACTTACGGAGACCTCAACCACCTTGTGTCCTTCGTCATGTCTGGTATCACTACCTGCTTGCGCTTCCCTGGTCAATTGAACTCGGATCTCCGCAAGCTCGCTGTCAACATGGGTATGTTCAGCGCCTAAGTGTAAATTGCCATCGACTAACACACGACTGTCAAGTACCCTTCCCCCGTCTGCACTTCTTCATGACTGGTTTCGCTCCTTTGACGGCACGCGGCAGCCAACAATACCGTGCTGTCACCGTACCCGAGTTGACGCAACAAATGTTTGATGCCAAGAACATGATGGCTGCCTCGGACCCAAGACATGGTCGCTACCTCACTGTAAGTTGGCTGATATTTCCTTGTCATCTGCTCATCGTTCTTCCTGTAGGTTGCCGCTGTGTTCCGTGGCAAGGTTTCCATGAAGGAGGTGGAAGAACAGATGCAAAATGTGCAAAACAAGAATTCCGCCTACTTCGTGGAGTGGATCCCCAACAATGTGCTGTCGGCACAGTGTGACATCCCTCCTCGCGGTGTCAAGATGGCAGTCACCTTCTTGGGCAACTCGACTGCCATTCAAGAGCTCTTCAAGCGTGTCAGTGACCACTTCACTGCCATGTTCAAGCGCAAAGCTTTCTTGCACTGGTATACGCAAGAGGGTATGGACGAGATGGAGGTTCGTTTTCTCGCTGTTGCAGTTATCGCATGCTTAATATCCTTGGTTGGTAGTTCACGGAGGCCGAGTCCAACATGCAAGATCTCATTGCTGAATACCAGCAATACCAGGATGCAACGTGAGTGTACATCTGATCTTGTTGTGGCCGTCGCTGACATGGTGGTCAGTGTTGAGGAAGAAGGCGAATACGAGGAGGAGGCACCGGTTGAAGAGGACCAGTAGACGTTAAAACACAGCTTACGATTGATTTCTACCCATTTCCTTGTTCTTTACGACGAAAACTTAGGTACTCCTCTATTGGTCTTCCTTTGTGTTTGATGCCCTTGTTCTTAATGTCACGGAATCGTTACCCTAGTCAGCATAAGGAGTTTCTCTGTCTTTATATCTCACGGAGACCAATCAGAAAATCTACCCACAGGCAAAACTAAGACAAACATCCTTGCACTTTACATCCACCATGTTGGCCGCGACAGCAAGATACTACTATGCCTCTGATCACACATTGTAATCGTCCTTACTACAGCACCCTCGTGTACAGGCGCAGCAACACTTCACTGCAGCTCCTGAAGTGGCTTTAGGGTGCAAAAGCGACCGTCTGTTTCAGACGACCCTTTTTTTCACTCCCAGTGGAGTTTACTATTCGTATCATGCGCTAGGCATAGACACGAAGCAACGAAAAAGTGTACAGTCTTCTGAAGCAATGAAAACATGTCTTGGTTTATTACAGATGACGATGGACAGCGTGACAGCAGGGACAAAGAAAAACGCGAGAGCAAAAAAAAAAAAAAAAAAAAAGTACGAAAAACAGAAATATGCGGTTCCAAACATTCGATATCCACGTCGTAGATCAAGCATTCCCAACTTGCGCGAGGTATCCTTCGCCGTGTCCAGCGGCATGTCCTCATCACCACTCGTCATCGGAAGAGAAATCGTCCGCGGTCGTCGGTCGCGGACCGGGCGGCATATCGTTAGGGTCGGCGTCGTTGGGATCCATGTCGTTGGGATCCACGTCGGTGCCAGCTTGCTGCGCCGGGGCCAGCGGCGCAAGCACCTCTGCACACGTGGGCAGGTGAGAGGCGCGCTGCTTGCGCTGCTCGTCGATGGCGAGACCCTGCGCCATCGACGTCCACATGCGCAACAGCAACCTGAGCGAGGCACGTCAATGAACGCAGCAAAAGGGCAAGGGGATTGAGGGGATCGTCAACGAGAAAATTGTGGCGAGGACTCACAGACTGTCGTCACCAGCACACGTCTTGGTGTCCGTTTGCATGTTCAACACCTTGGCGCTGTGAGGGACGGTGTGCCCCGGAGTGGTCTCCATGACGGCTTTAACAAGGTGTCGCATGTCAACAATGCTGGTCCCGGGAAGGAGAGCAAGACTGGACGGATCCTCTGCCTTGCGTCGGTCCTGCATGTAGATCAGACAAGACGTCTACCGATACACCTACGATGACGCACTTTCTGGGGAGCAACGATTGGGAGTAGACTTGTGAGCCCAGAGGACCACGAGGCGAGATCGATGCCGGCACGCGAGATGATACCCCGGGCCATGTCCTCGTCGTGTACAAGTACAATCAGAGGAACTCCGCTCTGCTTGGCGTCGTGGCTCAACAGTTCCCGCAAGCGCCGGTAGAGCCCCGGCTGATCGTCCTCGACAACGTTGGAAAAGTGGGGAATCTGACACAGCCCGAGGTCAAAGACGAGCCTGCCAGGTGGTCGCACACGTTACCTTGGAACCAGGATTGCTTATCTTGATGAGCGATTTCAGCTTGAGATGGACCGTCGTGCCAGTGAACTGCTCGAAAAAGGACGGACACATGACGTCCGTCCAGCCGGCGTCGACCAGTCGAGGATCGTTCAGGCGCTCGATCCTGCGGCGGTTGTCGACGGACCACTCTCCGAAGACGAGCGATACGACGCGCACGCCACTACCCAGCCAAGGTGGCGGGGCGAGTGCGACCTTGCCTGGTTTGAGATCCCGCGTGAGAAGTCGATACAGAACCCTGCAGAGTCGCACGTCAGGGACGCCCGCAGCGCAGGGAAGGGTGGCACACCGCATCTACCTTTGTTGTTCAAAATAGGCTCGGTAGTGCTCAGCGTTCGTGCCCGCCAGGACATATCCCCGATTGGCCTGGCTGTTGTCCTTGGGCTCTTCGAATTCGCGTCGGTTCTTGTTCCGTGGGCGCTGTTTGTACGAGGCGATCTTGGCCGAGAGCTCGTCCTTTGTATCGAAGTAGATGGGTGATAGCGACAGGAACTGTGACGCTCGCCACGGTTCTCTCACCCTTTCGAGGACGATGTGATAGTCGCGCGTAAACTTAAATGTTTGCTCTGAAGGCATCAGTAGGTATGACGCCCCGCATGGGAGAATGCCTAGTAGGCATGAGATCTAGCATCAACGTGTGAGTGGTGGCTAAAGGCGTACCTAGGGCGAGCTCGAGCGGAGAGTCCTTGCCTCGCGGTCGGAGGATCTTGGACTCCATGAGTTTCCTTATCATTAGTGTATCATCGAATTTCTTGAACCTGGATGTAAAGTGAGTGGTACTCAAAGGGGCCACCCGACTGGGATCATGAATGGCACTCACCAGCTGTTTGAATGGGCTCGATATCCTGATATCTGGTAGAACTCTGTCTCTGTCTCTGAGTACATCGTGGTACACGAGCAGACACGATGGTGGGGTGGTGGTGGGTATTATAGAGGATGCAGCGTGGGGACAGTGACTATAGAGCGCGTGGACAGGTCACGCGTCCCTCATGTCATGGATTACACGTCAAAGCTATGCCAACTATCTATAACATCATGTCGGAACTGCCTCTCCATCAGGCTGACCCGCAGGTGGTCCAGACGCTTCGTCGACCGCAGCATCATCGACGGGCATAGGTACCACTTTCGCGTTTTTGCCTTTACCTGGTGGCGGAGGATGATACACCTTCTCCTGGGATACGGTGTCAACGTGTTGGCCCGCGATCCAATCAGAAATAATAAAGCTTGCCTTCTTCTTCTTGGGTTCCTTCTTCGCGTTTGGATCCGGGTACGCCAGTTGCTCGATCTGCTGCCACTCCTCGTTCGCCAAAAATGCCGCACGGATAGGCTCCAGCAAACTGATGATCGCATCCCGCACGTTCGCCTTGAGATCACCCGGATGTATATGTTTCGCCGCAAAGTCGTCCTCCAGCTCCTGGTAAGTCTTGTAATGACTCGGTCCTCCGCCCTTTTCGCGCGTGATGGTAAACACCGTGCCTTCAGGCGCGTCGTCCGCCGCAAACGGCTTTTGAGACCCTGCCGACTCCTTGCCCTCCTCCTTGTCTTCGCCCGTCTCACCCCGCAATCGTTCCGAACGCAGTTCGCTTATGGGTATCAACACGGCCTTGATGAACGCAAGCAGCCCGTTCTCCGTCACGTTGCCTTCCTCGCAAAACGCTTTCTTGATCTTTCTCTTCACAGCTTCCGGCGTGTCCAAAAAGTCTATTTTCGAATCTGGGTCCGAAGACGACATCTTGCCGCCCATCAAACCTGGGACCATGGTATTCATCAAATGAGCCCGCTTGGCGTAACCCAGTCTCGGCAAATACAGTTCTGCGTAGGTGAAAATTTTGCGCTGTCCACCAAAGCGGAGTCAGATGAAACGACGGGCCGACACGATCCTAAACACACACCTGGTCCGCACCTCCAAACTGAAAATCGACGCCGAGGTACTGCTCGTCGAGTGCTTGCAACCCAGGGTAAATCAACCCGCTCAACAACGGGCTCTCAACCTGTTTCACGACCTCCGATCCCGCCTTTTTCGCATCGTGCTCCGTCACGAGCGTGCAGAGCTTGTAGTTATCCAGATTGTACTCTCGCGAGAGCTGGTAGCCGGAGCCCAGCACAAACGTCAGCTTCGACGTGGGTATCCCGAGCGAGGTGAACACGGCGCGGAGGATGAACTCGTAGTATTTCGTGCGGTGGGCGACGAGGTCGAGGGGTGCCTTGAGGTTGTCGAGGAAGGCGTGGACGTCTGGGATGTTACGCGTAGCCAGTCAGCAATGAAAAATAGCGATTCGAGCTAGACATACCAGCGAGGAGAATCTTTACCTCTACGCCTGCTCGAAGGAAATCGGCGATCTTGGTCAACGGTACAAAGTATCCAATGTGCGCTGCATGGCGGGGTGATGAGCACTCGACATGGGTTCAGACGACAAAGAACATACGGCGTCCCGTTGGCGTGGTTCCTATGATGGACCGAGTCAGTCAGTCTATCCGCTCGAAGTTAGGAAACGAGTGCGCACCCCAGTAAGCTTTGGGCGATCTGCCCTCGGCAAGGATACCCTTGATGATATCGCCTCCAAGGACTTCTTGAAGTCGGCGCGTGATCAAGTTGTACTTTTTCTCTACTTCTTCTTCGGATGCCATCCTGGATCAAGGGACGTGGTGGTAAGAGTAAAAGATGTGTACTTGAAGTGAATGCGATGAGCGAATGACTCGAATCACACCGGATAATCGATCCGACTTGTTTGCCACGTGCTACTTTTTGATCTACTACGATTTCGTCTACACAATCTACAATAGATGCTAGTGCACCTCTCCAACGACCCGTCACCATCGTCACATGTTCTCTTGCCACGATGCCATTCAATCAAGGGGATGTAGAATGGGTGTATGCAAGAGCGATGTTTCTCCCCAAATGTCCAGCGTCCAGAGCCAACAGAGTCACTTTGCATTAAATAGTCGCGTCGTGACTCTGCATCCCAGGTACCCGAGTGCGGTCAATCGCCAGCCATGGCCGGCGTCTCGACACTGCCCTGCAAAAAGATGAGCATGCAAAGATTTGACAAGACAAACACACGCACCACAGGTAACAAAAGGGATCCTCAAGCGTTCAAGGGACATCTAGGTGACGGTCCATTCCATGACGACTAGAATGGTGACTTGACCCTATCCAGGTGTCAGTCCAGGGTCAGAAGACAACCGTAGCAATTTCTCACCAAGTCAGGGTCGCCAGAAAATCCTGCCGATCTTGTTTTGGGGGATTTTCTGCTTTTCCGTGTGTCGCATCGCGGTCGGTTTTGGTACATTTTTCTCGCGTTTTCTACAGTTCCACACTTTTGCTCTTCTACTTGCGTTGATAGACAAGATGGATGGGCGTTTCTCGTCATCCCTTTAGGAATCTGAAATCAACACTCCACGACAAACGAGCAACTAGGGACGTACTGTGGGGCAGGATGGCCATGAATCGTTTCCGGATCAATACGTACAGAATCAAGACGCTTTTTGAGAGCCTTGGTCGATTCGCCGATGGGTCGACCCCGCTTTCCTGTTGATCGTGTAATCTTGGCACACGACCAAAGCGGAAGCGACGAGAGTGGGTCGCAGCGTGAACAAAGCGATGAAGGCTCTGAAGTGGCACTGGCAGCAGACGAACGCTGGATCCTCTTCTGATGCGAGAGAAATCCAGAAGGCTTCGGTGGAATCGGCGGTTTAGCGTAACCTTCCTTCAGGCGACCGGGAGACACGGGCCGAACTTTGCAACCTTCCTGCAGGTTAGATGAACATTGCCGTTCCTGTAAAGTGCGTTGACCTTCCCTGAATAGCGAAAAGGAATGGAGACCCGCCTCAAAGCTATAGCGTCCCTGAAGAGAATGTTCTGATGTCGAGTAGAGGCTAGACGGAGTCCCTGTAGACATGTCCGTCCTACTAAAAGCCTTCTACAGATGCAGAATAAGCCGGTGACTAGATTGGATAGATGGAAGGGAATATACCCTTAAGTCAAGGCATCCCGGAACCCTTCGAAGCCGTTGACCTTGGGGCTCTGGAAGACTGGCTTCGTCACGCACAGACACCGTCTCGCATGTCGACTCGATCGACGACGTACTTGACACCGTCGAAAGTATAACCGGGATCTGGCCAAAGACCATCAGAGATGAACACGGCTATGTCGCAGTGACTTACCCTGAGGTCAACAAAATTTCCAACTCTACGAAGTGTTTTCCCAGTATTCGCAACGGGCGATGAGTTTTCGTTCTCTGCGTCCGTGGTTGCGGCGGACGTCCCGGCGTCCGACAATGCAACCTCAGAAGGTCCCGTGCCTTCTGCAAGGGGGGCCGTAGGCGCGGAATCGACTTCATAGATGGGGTCGAGAATCGATGTGCACTGGCGTGTAAACGAGGAGATTTTTCTGTACTGCGATCCGGGCCGTCTGAAAGAGAACGCAGGAGGTTCGGTGATCGGTTCGTTCTCGTACTCATCGGCAAGTGACTCCTCAGGGATGCACGTGAGGAATCTCGGGACATAGGGAGCTAGTGCTTCCGAGACGTTTTCGATACCATCGTCAATATGCTCTGCTCCGAATTCCGGGTCAGCTTGCTTCTCGTTCGGCGTAGGATCGTCCATCTGACTCGAAAGACAGAGTTTAGCAGGACAAGCTGGAACGGCCGCATCGTCGACCACCGGTAGGGGGGCGCCGACTGGAGAATCGGGAGGCGTGGTCGAAAGCGAAACCGACTTGTCGTTGTCTTCTGTTTCATCTTCTTTATCGGCCGAGTAGGAGGAGTCATTGTCGTCTCCCTTGCAAGATACACTGGAACACGACGGTGGAGGATTCACAAACGTCTGCTGTGCGGCAATATCTGCTAATGAATCGTCGGAAAAGTAGGAAGAAAGCCGTGGAACAGGGAAGGCCAGCTTTCTCTTCATGTCCAACAACGCTCGATTTATCGCATTTTGCTTTCGCGATTCAACTTCCGAGGTCCACTCCTCGTCTTGACTCGAGTGAAACGAAAACTTGTCAAACTCTCGTTGAAGTTCCTCATCTGAAAACTCGGGCAGCTGATTAGGTTTTCCGTTGAGCACGCTGGATTCAAACTGGGGGCATGTGATCGTTGTTTGATTCGTCCAAGTGGTGAAAGACGGCGCTGGGGAATACCCTGGTGATGAAGAGACAGGATCAAATGAGGGAAGGTCGGCGAGATCGCTGGAAAACTGTAACGGGGAAGCAACAGACGAATGATCCGAGAGCGACTGAACAAGAGCTTGGCAGAAGTTACGTCTTGCCTCCTCGATCGTCTGATCAAAGCGCGAACGACTCTGAGAAAACAGACGTTCAAAGTCTAACCAGCTTTGGGCAATAGCGGTCAGGCGGTGGATATGATCTTCATCGTCCTCGTCCTTTTCGTCCAAAGGGGTGGGGACGGAGACGGCTAGCGAAACCGAGGAATCCAGGGAGCTTGAAATCCCGGAATCGGAAGCTGTCCTTGAAGAAGTAAATTCTATACAACCGTCGGGCGGTCTGGCGGGTTCGAGGCAATGCTTCAAGGACACGTTATCCAGTGAGCTTGAGGTCCCAAAATCGGAAGGCGTCGCAGCACCCCCTTCGTCCCTCCTCTCCGCCTCGACCTTGATTTTTTTGCTCGACCGTTTTGAACGCCGATCCATGTAGGGACACCTCGAGCCAGCCAGCGGTTCGATCCCTACGGAGCTTGCTTCTCCAAGGAGGGCCACGTTATCCAGGGAGACAGAGGGGATCTCTACCTCCCTGGATAACGTGGCCCTCCTTGGAGAAGCAATCTCTGCAGACACCGAGCCACTAGGCGACCTGGTGTGTTCGACGCGTTGTTTCAGAGACGCGTTGTCAAAGAGCTGCCGGAGATCCTCCTTCGCCGACTTGACCCTTCGAGCAATGAGTTCCTTGGGCTTCAGCTTGTGAAGGTCCGCATTGAGCACAGCTCCGAGGGACCCTCCTTCGACAAAAAGGTTGATATGGGGCTAGGTCCATCAGGCGACGTGGCGCGAGAGCAAGCAAGTACGCGTACCAAGGACATGGCTTTTGGAACGCCAGCGTTCCTCAGCCTCTGCATGCCAAGCTTGGCGAGCCGCCCACTGGTGGGCGTGTCGCCAGCGGGCGGAAGGGACAAACGAGCGACATCCTCAAACGAGGCGTGTTTGTTCTTGATCAACAAGACCATATCGAAGGAACGAAGATGAGGAATTGTAGACGAGGGCAGAGGGCAGAGGGAACGCGCAGCGTGTATATCTGAGGAAAGGGGAGAAGAGGGTTGAGGGAGAGTCGCCTGGTATTTATATGCCAGAGACTGTCCCCGCCCGATCGTGTTCATACTAGTGCTGGAATGCTACGACGTCAGTAGTGCGAGCAAGATGACATCACTGGTACTCACCCTCGCTGGATTCATCGTTGTTGGCTGTAGAGTCCAAACTACAGCGATAGGACAATCTGTGGCAATACAACAAGTCTACATACCGCTGTCGAGTTGCTGTCGAGCCTCAATGGGCCTAAGTAAGAGTCTAGAGGAACGATGACATAATCAACTCTGATTGGATATTCGGTCACGCCATGCGCGATCGTGTGTAATTCATTTTTTGAGTTTAAAAGGGTCACTCCCGTCATCGTACCAGGTTTTTGTCCTTTACCACCATGGTCTTCAACGCCACCGTGGCAGCTGCGCACCAGACGGCCCAGCAGCTCTACGCTAATGTCGACTTCTCCAAGCTCACTTGGTTGGAGCAGCTCTGGGCTGCTTGGTACATCTGGATTGGCAACCCCATCATTGCTACCGGTCTCATGAGTTTCTTGCTGCACGAAGTGAGTGACACACCCGGTGCAATGCGACGTCTTCTGACATTTATCCCAAGATTGTATACTTTGGACGTTGCGTTCCCTGGATCGTCATCGATGCTATGCCATACTTCCGGAAGTGGAAACTACAACCCAACAAAATTCCTACCCCTGAGGAGCAATGGGAGTGTACCAAGCAGGTCCTTTTCTCCCACTTCACCATAGAACTGCCCGCTGTCAGTCTTGTCGCAACTTCGTTGCTCGGTTTCACTCACGGTGAGGCTCTAGATTTGGTTGTTCCATCCTATGGCAGAAACGTTGGGTATGCAAACGTACCAAGTGCCTTTCCCGGCCTGGAAGACGATAGTCCCGCAAGTCGCCATTTTCTTCGTGTTTGAAGACATGTTCCACTATTTTGGTACGCTCACCTGATTCTTTCCGTCGCTCAGTCTCTGATTATCTTGATTTAGCTCACCAGGCGCTTCATTGGGGACCACTGTACAAACACATTCACAAGCTGCACCACAAGTACTCGGCTCCATTTGGTCTTGCTGCTGAGTATGCCCACCCTGCTGAGGTGTTCATCCTTGGCACTGGTACGATTGCTGGACCCATCCTCTACTGCTACGTTACTCGCAACCTCCACATTTTCACTGTCTACCTTTGGATCACGCTCCGTCTGTTCCAGGCTATTGACGCACACAGTGGATATGGTTTGTGTCGTTTGACTAGTCCAAGAACCATGGTCTCACTTTCACCCCTAGACTTTCCCTGGTCGCTGCAGCACATTGTTCCTTTCTGGTCGGGAGCTGAACACCACGATTTCCACCACATGGCTTTCGTCAACAACTTTTCGACTTCTTTCCGGTGGTGCGATCGACTGTTTGGCACGGACGACAAGTACCGCGAGTACCGTCGGCTCATCACTGAGAGCAAGGCTGCGATGAAGGGCAAGAGCAAGGCTGAGCAGGAGGCTGCAGAGCGTGCACTCATTGCCGAGTTCGAGGCAGAGGGAGAGCGTTTGGAGGCTATCGCAGAGGGACTCATTCCGGACGATAAGACGGTCAAGGTGCAATAGAGCACCCATATAGATCTAGACACGTATTAGTACGGCAGATATACTTAATGATCATACCTTTTCTTTATGCTCCGACGATGTCCAGCTCGTCTTCGATGCTCCCTTCAGAGACCCTCGAGTTCGTCTTTGTCCACCTCTCTCGAGATGATCTCCTTTCTATCCTCACCGCTAGCTCTTTCTTTCACCACCTCGCTGCGCGCCTGCTCTACCGTACGCTCGTCGACGTCCACCCAAAACGCGCCCTCCGCCTCCTCAAAACCCTCGTCCGAAACGACTTTTATCCCCCGCTCGTCCGTCGATTGGACCTCGATTGGACCGACAACATCCTCACCGCCAACTTTCTCCGTCTCCTCCACCGCGCTCTCCAACGTCTCCGCCATCTCTCCTACCTCGGCCTCGAATTCTCGGTCATCGATAACACCGCCAACTTTGCCTGGATCCTCCAAGGCTGCTCCTTCTCGCTTCGCGTCTTCACCACCTCGATCCGCTGCGAACCCCTCCTCGCCCGCTTCCTCGGGACGCAGCCCGACCTCGTCGAGATCTGCCTCCGCGGGTTACACCCCAGCCCCAACCTCAGCACCCGACCATCCGACAACCCCTGCTTCCCACTCGCCCCCGACGCGCTCCCCCGCCTGCGCCACTTCCGCACCGTACTCGCCTCGCCAGACCTGACCGCCGACTTTGTCCGCGGCCGCCCAGTCGAGAGCGTCTCGCTCTCGCTCTGCCCAGGCGACGCCGCCTCCTCACTCGACGCGCTCCTCCTATCCACCCGCCCCCTCCGTCGTCTCACCGTCATGTCATTCGACGCGGACGCACCCGCAGCCCTCATCGCCTCGATCGCAGCCCGCCTCCCCGCGCTCGAAGCCCTCCACGCCGTCGTGCTCCTACAGCACTCTACCCACGTACGTCCCCCCCCTCCCTCGCGCGCGCACAGCGCGTGCTGATCCCGCGCATTAGGCCCTCTTGCTCGACACGGCGCACGCACTGAGCCAGTTTCGCGCCCTCCGCTATCTGACGTTCATGGCCCCCGGCGCGCTCTCGTCCGAGGACGAATCGGAGATCGCGACGGCGTGGGGTCGGGCGTGTCCGACGCTCAGGACGATCATTCTTCCCAAGGGTGTCGTGTGGGGGTACGTCGACGAACGGTGGGTGTCGATGCAGGACGTGTCGTGAGCGGAGCGTATCGTGCCAAGGGCGCAGGTGAGGTGACCCCCGGATGTCTCTGTGTGCGCGAGAGGACTGACGGTGCGTGTGTGTAGGCGAGGGTGTCGGCGTGGACGCGTACACTTTTTATTTATGTATTATCAGTGTTCTTTTTCGACGCGTTTGGTTCTGAATGACACTGCACACACACACACCACGTTGTGAGAATGGACAGAGGGGTGACGGTGCCACCCACCCACGTGCACGCCAAAGGCAACAAAGACCTGTCTTTGCAACGTCGCGCTTGATCTCGAGACGCCTCCAACGTCGGCGCTGTGTCCCACCCTGCACCACGCGCCGTGTTCCCAGGTCATCCCAGCCTACAGGCGCAACGCCCGACATCACCTCGGACGTCCCCCCAACCATATGCACGGTCCCAGCGTCTGCCGCATCGGCCGACGACACTCACTCGTATGGGACGAACACGGCCACCCCATGTCAAGATACGGCCACACAGACACGTCTTGTCCCCATGACAGCCTCAGCCACTAATGCCATGGACACACACTGTTTCCATATCTCGAGTGACGGTTCGTCGCACCCCTGAATGACGTGCGTGACCGTCGGTTCCGACGACTGGCCACGCCACGTCGTCAACCAAGTCCAACAGCAGTATCACGAGTATATCACTACTACACAACACATCCACGATCGACGGCAACACATGTTTTCAGACGCGAATACGAGGTGACATAGAGTTACGAGGTAGATATAGACGTGTCGTAAGTATAACGGGGCACCAGAACAAGATTAAACAGCGAGTACTACAGAATCTCAAGGACACGAAAAAAAATCCAGGCAAACCTCGGTTCGGGGCACATCTCTACGTCTAATGGGTTATCCCGAGGAATGACGTGGCAAGTTCAGCAGACACCGAGTCTCAAGGGAAATGGATCGACGTGGCCGACACAACGCATACATCGATCGGCCACGCCGAGTCGAAAACACATGCCAGGTGCGACCTGGGATATGTTGGAGGCCGTGCAGGAGACAGGAGTGGTGGGAAAACAGCTGCGAGGCCTGGAGACGAATAAGCCCAATATGTATAATTTTTACTTTTCATCAGCCACGTCAACAAGCGTGGCGAGAGTAGAGGGTGGGGTATCGCGCTCGGTGACTCGAGTGAATCAACACTGAGCAGAATCGACAGCAGGGTACGATGCCATTTGCACGTGCATTTGCATCGCTTGTTGCTGCGCTCGGAGGTAATGTTGCTGCGCAGACGTGTACAACATTTGCTGTTGATATTGCTGAGCGTACGTCGGCGTCGAGTGACCGGTGACGGGTGTCGATTGGCCGCTCGCTAATGGCGTCGATTGCCGTGAGCTTGCAGCCGAAATCTTGCCCTGCGTGTTTTGTAGACATTCATGCTTTCCGCTCGCAAGTAATGCTAGCCCTATTGCGCCATGATCGCCCGAGTGTTGATAGTGGTACCGAAGCCCGTTCATGTTCTTGTACCGTCGCTGACAGTCGCCCACACCGCACGCAAACGGACGTAGACGACGTTCAGCCTCGCGTTCGACCTCGCGCAACTCACCCTCAGTAATCATATTGTCATCCTCGCCCGCGGCCTCTCTGGCAGAGCGCTTGCAAGCAAGCAATGCTTGAACCTGCTCGAGATCCTTTGGAGGGGCAAAGTTGCAGCTTCCGTGAGTCATGTGGTACTTGAGCCCGTTTGCCTGCTTGTAGCTCTTGTTGCAATTGGGCTTGGGACATCGGAATGGCTTGGACAGGAGGAGGGAGGATGCGGGACGTGAGAGAGTCGTGCTGGCGCGGGGGCTGGATTGTTGTGACGACGAGGCTTTGGCAGAATCTGAGGACTGTGTGACTGTGGACGATAGGGACTGACGGGAGGTGCCGGAGGGGGAGGGTACGCGGGAAGCAGCGGGAGTGTTGGCGGGGGTGTTGGCGGTGGAGAATACGACGGCGGGGGGGATGCAGCCGTAAGGGCTGTTCGGTTCGCTGACGGGGGAGACGGGTGGGTGGAGTTCATCGGTAGCTGGCGGGGACGGGACGGTGCCAGGCATAGAGGATGAGTAATCCGAGTAACGCGCATAGCCGTTGAATGGCTCGGGGTTTTTAGACAAATTAGGCACGCTGTTGCGAGAGGAGGGGAACGTAGCGATGGAATGACCGTGGATGGAGCGGGTCGGGAGGACCGTTGTCGTGTCGAATGCAGAGACAGGCGACCGAGGCGAACCATCTTTTGTGGACTGGCCGTAGTGGTTGAAGGAGTGCGTGGGATGTGAAGAGAGGGGCGTTGTGAGGGGTGTATCGGGAGGGGATGGAGCGCCGGAGGAGGGGGACGAGTGATCAACATCGAGCTCCATATCGTCTGGATCGAAGCCACCCTGGTGGTAAGCGGGAGGGAGGGGGTGGGGATCGGGGATAAAAGAGAACTGCTGGGTGCAGACGGGTTGACGTGTCGCAGGGAAGGCAGCGACGGGGAGCTGTTGCTGTGGACGGCCAAACTGGTCTACGACGACGACGTGTACCTCTTCAAAGTGTTGTACGAGGGCGTGGAGGTCGTCTATTTGGAGACCGCAGCACGAGTAGTTCCGACACTGGGATGAAACAGAGTGAGACGGCGTGTGTGAGCTAGATGAGACGACAGACCAGTTCGTCCTCGCGGTCAAAGGAGGAGATGGCGTTGAGGATGGAGCCTCGATCGCTCTCGAAGGAGGATGAGAGCTTGGCGCATTTGAAGTCGTTTGGGCTGGATGAGGCGTGTAGTGAGTTGGCATGGAGAGGGGGGAGACGCTTACTCGAGTGGGCCGAGGAGCTGACCTGGGGAGCAACCTGGGTAAAATCTGCTACCATATGAACCGGCACGCCATGAAATTGGAGAGCCGAAAAAGTAGTTTGTGTCTGTGGGTGTGCATGCGATGGGCTGTGAGGTTGCGGCCATGTTGGAAGGTGGGGAGGAGGAGCAAGAGAAAGTGTCGCCTATTTAGCACATCTCCTCCACTCTATCACTACTTTCCCACGATTACTTCACCATGCCGTCCACGGTCCGATCATCAATAAATATACACAAACAAATCTCTCGGCATTCCGGCATCTGTAAACACGTCCCTGCCACCGCGTCGGTACGGGTGGCCCTGCACTGTGTTCTCTTTCTGAGACAGACACTGCATATCTTGACCGGATACGCAATTATTTCCGATACCGCGACTGCGAATTTCACCGCTCTTCTCCTATTCGAAGAAACAATCCCACCCCACAACACACACACTCTCTTCCAGTTCAGACTCCGATCCCATCACTCCATGTCAGTCGTCCAGACGATGTCTATCATCCAAAGGATCGTCTCTCTTGATCTCAGATGACATACTTTGTGATCGTCTGACTTTATATTATTCATCGGTTAACATGACGGGAAACCAGTTGTTCGCTAGATCTAGGACTCAGGGTCAATATATTCAACTTCTTAGACGCTGGTGTATATATACTTGTGAATGGGACCTTCAGGGCGGTCTCGAATGATAGCTGATTGATCGAGAGATGCACTATCCCCGCCCATTTCCCCGCTTTACCCAGTCTTGACATTCACCTTGAAACGCACTCTACATTCCTCGCACCTCTGATGACTACCGCGTACGCCTGAAACTGGACATGTCGACGCTTGCTCCTTACTCCTCGGCCCGGACAGCGGGATTCAGTTCAGATTCCCCGCCATGTTCCCCTGAGGGATTACATGGCACACGCGATTCCAGCAGACGTCCTTCCACTTCGCACTGGATTCGCATCCTTGTTCTCTATGGTCATCGAATAGCCCTCTTCAAAACCGCACCTGCGACACCAACACCGTCTGAGACGATGGGTTACGTCTTGCTTCGATTACCGCTGTAAAACGTGCCCCGCCCCCGTTACAATAGAAAGTTCCATACTGGGTTTGGCTAGTCTTGTGCCGGTCCGAATTAACTCAACTCCATGAACAAGGCGTCTCAGGGACGGGTGTTTGGTGGGGCAGGGCGTTACCGGCAATCCCCGGCTAACGCGGCAATGCAAAGCCTCAAGGCTGCGTGGCGCATCAAGTCGCGCGCGCGAGGCCAATGCGCTCTTGTCTGGCGAACTTGTCGGACTACCAGCCAATCTTTGTGCGGTCGAGTCCGTACTTTCTCCGGGAGCATCGTCATGATTGGGTGGCCTAGGGATCGTTCGTTTACGGAAACGTCAAAGACGCCCTTTCGCCGCGCCATCTAATCTAGGTTCAGACGACGACGACGACGTGTCGTACGTATTGGCAATTTTGACCAACGGGAATGCAGACCGTCTCAGTGACTCTCTTCCCTGACTTACAGCTGAGCGTTGATACCGCAGTCAGTGCCTCCCCTCAGTTGGCTCCTGTGTTGTCCTCAAGTGCTTTCACGTATCGCCCGTGACCAACTAGAACTGACGCTTCTCTGTTTATGTTCCTTTCCCCACATTTGTACCTATAGACTCCGATATCGAGACGGATCTTCTGTCGGACGTGTGACAAACGGCGCATGCACATCCAAGGACATCCCTCCGCCTTTTGACCAAGGCACGTCTCTGTGCACCGCTCCTGGTTGTGGCGCCACAACCCGTCGGTCTGCGCACGCCTATCCACAGTATCGTTTCTCTTTCGGATGCTTTCTCGCACTACCAGTGACCCACGCTCATCTCATCTCCATTTCTTGATGGTTTCGGACTACCAACTCTCCTACCAACTTATCCCCTCGGCTCACGTGACGGACGGGTCTTGTCAAGACTTGACGGCAGTCCCGTCAGCCCTGCCAATCGCTCTATCGCCGCTAGAGAAGACGACTATATCATTATGTACATATGGGTCTAGCACATTGCTCGCGCGCAACGAGTGGACGACCACGACGCAACGCCGTGTACACGCGGGTGGGCGAACCGTATGCCTTACCATACGGGACGACCCGCGACGCCTCGGAGGAGACCGTGGGACGACATCCCACCTCTCCTTCTCAGATATCAGGTGGCGTACTACCACTCCCCTGCGTACGTGCGCGCGGGAGGATTGGGGCCGATATCGCCCGTTCAACACGATGTGCGCGTCGAGACTCGTTCCCTCTCCACCTGCTGACACCGCCCGCGGAGACCCGCATTGTCGCCGCAGTCCCAGTCGCGGCCGTACTCGCATCGTGATGGGGGGAGGGCAAGCGCATGTCGAGGTGAAACGCGTGTGACCCCGTGGATACCACACATGGGACAACAACACAATGCGATGAGTAGAACGAACGTCATACGTCCCGCTGCACTGCCCCGCCCGCCAGTTGGGTGGTGGCTTGCCAATGACAGGCGGGACACCGGGCCCGCACTGGTTGTCGTCGAACGGTTGGGCGTTTCGGATGGCAAGGAACGTCTGACCCTGACGCGGAGGATTGCGGAAACGTTGAGGGAGGGTATGCGGCTGCGTATAGATGCGGCACGTCATTGGCGATTTCCCGATGGATGCGGCGTTCAAGGTCAGACCGGCCGACCCATGCCACTCCGTGCGACTGCGCATGCGAGGCGCTCTGGGACTACACATGTCCTCGTGGACTCTGACGTAGGACGCTTTGCTAGTCCGACGATCACCGTGCCACGTTTCCACCCACGTCTCGTACGTCCCACCGACAACCCCTGGTTTGAAACGCTAGTTGATGACGAGGGACATAGAGGTGCCACGCCTGTCACAGTCAGCTGAAGGAGACGGCCCCGGAGACCCTTTCAGGTCTTAACCTTGAATCTGATCCTGTGACTCGATGTAGACGTCGAGGCCCTGTCGCAAACTTAAAGAAGTCCTTGCCACATAGGGGCGAGGCGAACGCTGGTCTACGTTCACATTCACACCCTTGGGGACTCGTTTGGTGACGTCGGAATCGCGTTCCAGTCCTCTCCCTTGTCGGTAGCCCAACATGGCAGATGAACGTGCACGGGCTCATCACGGCAGTTGTCACGAAACTCACGATCATATGCACCCAACTCATGTAACGTGAACGGCTACGCCATCGTCGTCGCGAATAGCCTAGTGTGCTCTCAGGCTGGCTCGTGTCCACTAGAAGCTTCACGGTATGGACAAGACACGCATTCTCCCGTAGATCTTTTATGGAAAGCGCGGTCGACGACGTGCCATTGCATGTTAGGAATGGCTAGGAGCGCCCTCCCGAGCTCAGTCGCGTGGGCGGGTCTTGATGGCGAGTAGTCCCTAGTTATGTATACGCGTGTGTGAGTGAGTGATGCGGCCCGCGTGGTGCGATCATTGCTCGGCACGGCTCACGTGCACGTTGCGAGTTGTGGCCCCCGTGCGCTGATTCAGCTAGCATGATGATATCACATTTCTGGCTACCGAGACAACTCGCGCACCCGATATATGTCAACGGGTGAAGCTAACCGCGTTTCATGAGCGCGCCGACGGCACCCACTTGAATCTTCCATACCACCCATTTCGGCTGGTACCGTCTCCATTGTGTTCACGTATATCGCTCATGTGGATCTTACAGAGCAGTAGAACACCTGCGATCCGATAAGCACCGCCTCTGCACAAAGAGCCATCAGCGTCGTCGATCGATCGATCCACTCGGTCGCATGGGCGCGCCGCTACTGAAAAGGGCCATATGCAACCTCGCCGCGTCCGTCACGCGCTGGAAACCGCATCAACAAAGACACACCTCGGCCTCGGTCCCGTCGCATCTAACATGCCAAGCCGCTGATAGACGGCACTGGCCAAGTCTTGGGTCCATAGATGCGTTCGGAGCCGATACGATGGATTGATCCAACGTACACGTCGCACCTCGGGCGCACGAGATCGATGCTATCAATGGCTAGCACCGTTCGTACCAGCTCATCCATCAAACAAAGTGGCTCGGCGTTCTGAACCAGCGACCACAAGGCACGTCTTTCCAAACCACCGCGGCCCGCATTACGCTCTCGCTCGATACGTATGCATGGCCAAGCGGGGTTGCTTTATGGATTTCGCGATGTTGTTGTTGAACCATGCGCGGGAGTCCCGGGCTGTTCCGGTCACCCTGAACATAACCCACCCTAGTAGAGACCGTTGAGAAAAGGCACGTGCGACTATCGTAGGCTTTCTCCAGTACCGAGGCTGCGGTGCGAGGGTCAATAATGAACCTTCCAGATTGTCGTCGCAATGATGGCATACGTAGCCCTGGATAATGAAATGTCTAGATTCCGATTATGCCCTTGCGGTTGGAAAGTTGCAACCATCATTAATACACGGGTTTCACGATCATGGATTATCCCGCAAAGTAGTCACCGTGGGTAGGCCGTCACCTATTCGGGTTACATTGTTCACCAATAGACACCTCCCAAATGTTACTTTCAAAGTAGGAGCCGGGCGTCTCTTGATTGGATTTTGGAAGCATCATTCGAAGGACACACCTACGTCAACAACACCACGGACAAACAATGATGGAACGCCATTGAAATATTCAGGGCAAACAAGTACAGCTATGGGAGATGAGGGTATTGACCTGGTGCATATTGAGGTGGATGGGGTTGGTGGTAGTGTCGGTTGTGCGGTGGGTGTGATTGTTGTGCATACGCCTGTTGTTGCGAGTAACCGTGAGGGTGCTGACCGGGTGCTGTTGGCATCATAAGAGGAGCCAATGCTTCGTCGCTGGAGAGAAATTAAGCGTGCACGAGCGACGACGTCGTCATCGCTTACCCAAACATGGTCTTGATAAGGTCGTCCAGCATGGCTTCTTTCTTCAACTTTTCTTCCCCTGCTTGGGCGCGTGCCACTCTGCATATACGTTACATTGCCATTCAGAGGTACTGGGATATGATATGGACTCGCCTCAGTTCTTCGATGAGCGCGGCGTGGGTCTCTAGCGCATATCGCCATTTAGCTTTTTGTACCACATACTTTACGAGAGCCGGTGAGCGGCCAAGTATGAGTCCTGTTTGTGGATCCATAAGACGGGTGAGATGTGGGGGTAATCCATCGTCTTCATCTTCGTCTTCCAAGCCATCGTCGCCATGCTCCTCTTGTTGAGGCGCGGCACCATCAAAGTAGTCGGTCCCTAGTGCACCCGCCTCGGAGGGTGATCGGGGTTCAATTTTAAAGGTATTGAAGGCCGAGGGCGGCTCAGTGGGCTGCGCGATTGGGGCACTCGACGGTGGCGAATCACCACGTTTGCGTTTGCGGGAACCACCACGTCCGGATGGGGGTGGAGGCATATTGTGCTGAAGGCGCATGTGCTTTGCGAGGGCGTCGGAGCGGGTAAAGGATTTGTCACATTCTGTGCAAGGTCAGACGATAGGGCAAGGACGTCGGGACGAGTCAACTCACCTGGTCGGGAGCATATAAAGGGCTTCTCGCCCGTGTGTGAACGGATGTGTGAGATGAGCGCAAAGCGGGACGTCTGAGCGAGACCACGGCGGTTGCACGTGGCCCATTCGCAAGTGTAGTTGGACTTGTGGACGCCAATGTGGGCTAGGATGGGCGCGTCACTGGGATGCAGCGGAGGTAGGGAGGAAATTCTTACTGGAGTGGATGTGCTCAATGAGCGTGGGCAGATGCGTGAATACGATACCACAGTCGTCCCAGAGACATGTCACGGTGTCAACGCCTTGTTCTGCAGTGGGTACTGTGGAGGATGGCCCAGGTGAGCCGGCAGTGGTCTCATCAGGTGCGGACGTGGGCGCGTAGCTGGGCTCGTCCTCGGATGAGTCGTCGTCGTATTTGAACGACGACGATGGCGAGAATGAAGGCGACGGCGAGCGGAATGCTGGCGCGGGCGAGTACATTGTGGGCCGCGTCGAGGAGATGTTTGTCTGTGTTTGATCCCAAGTCACCGTCATCGCAAACAAGCTCTTCGGGTTTACACTGCATACTCATATCGTTTCGGTGCAGAGTCATGGCAGCTGGAACTTGAGTACTTGAGTACTTTGAGTCACATCAGTAGGTGAGTACATTCGTTCATACTTCATGACGTCAAGTCGACCTATTTCATGTTTCTCCACTAATCCAGTACTAGCACACCAAATGGATCTATCGAGTCTTTGGATTTACTTCATTCTATAAACCCCTTGATCGCCCGCGCAGCGCCCTCGACATCTTGCATAATGTGCCAGTAACCTACGTCTTTCATGTGATCACTTTCACCTTTGAAATATGTCCCTTCAGAAAGACCACCACATTTTCAGACGATGCTTTGTCCTCCTGTCCCGCCAAGATCAACGTATCGACCGTGATATTTTCAAACACCGAGTCGGTTGCCTTTGCTGCTACCAAACATGCAAGCGCGTATCCTTCTACCGGACTATTGAGCAGTGAAAATCGAGCAAAGTGACGGGCGAGAAATGACGTTGCAAGCGAACGCCGCGACATCCCGACTTTGGAAACCGGGTCGGCGACAGCAAATCATCCCATCCTTGTGAACAGCTTCAACTCGAGCGGTAAGTGCTTTGACACCGGCTAGAATCTTCAAATTGCCTGACGGGGCCCAGAAGAACTGCTGACATCGTCATCCGCATTTGCCCCTTTTAAACGATTGCTTATTCATTTTCGCGACTCTTGCAGGATAAGCTGCGGCTAGTGTCATCGTTATCCTCTGTGCATTGTTCAGCACGCATGGAATGTCCGGATCATAACAGAACGCACACCACCCATCGAATGGCCAATCATGACCGCTTGCTCCATGCCATGTACGTCAAGCACTGCCCTCGCACTTTCCGCTTAATTAACGATGGATATCTCATTCCCGCTCAACGGGCTCAAACTGCCCCTCTAGGTCGAACGTAATGATTTTACGTGTAGAAGCGAGCCCGGCGGCGGCCTCTATATGTAGCACGTCCGATATTCGCGCCTGAACCTCCCAATCCATGAATGAACAAGATCGGTTCAAGTTCGGTCGATGCCCCTGGAGGACGCGAGGTATGCTCAATATGCAAAATCAGCCCTGAGGGAAGGCTGATTCTGTTTGCGTCAGCTGGACTGTTGGATGTCCAAAGGTCAGTGGAGGAACATTCAACGCTTCTTGACACACAGGACCATCTTCGAGCGATAAGATAGGCTGTCCGCGGTCTATACAGTGGGAGGCGACGCGGCCTCAGTCAGAGCTGAGAGCGACCACATTGTTTTCAGTTATTACTGACTTTAAGCTCAAAATGGGTTGGACCCCTACGCCCTCATGTGATCCGGTGCCACCGGTTTCGGAGCTCCTGGTTTAGACAAGTTCACCCTGCGAGTTATTCATACATCAGCCAAATACATCATACAGCCCTTTTGATCCCCTATGGCGCAGTTCCCGTGGCATATCGTCCGTCATCTCAGGTGAGTGGCGCAATTTAACAGTATCTGCCTCGGTAGTTTCGTTCTGCCTTATACTTCTGGCAGTCATACCACAGGGGAAGATATGCCGTCTGGTTGCCTGTGGTGCACTGTTGTTATTGTAATGTTTTCAAGCCGCTTCTTCCATTTGTCCCTCTTCGGAGATAATTGAATTCAGAGCACCCCATCAGACGGATGTCGGCATTTGATTGCGTCTGTGTTAAAACCTTCTGATGTTTTGGGTAGAGCTATATGACTGAACGTCGATTTCACACCCATTATGCTGCTTTGGGAGAGAAACACCTGACCTGCATCCTCGTGGCTTGGCTATCGAGCGGTCCCGCACCTTGAATTTAAGCATGAATTGGTAACATAACCCCTTATCTTTTCGCTCTTCCGAGCGTATTTCAGCTTTGACCCATCCGCCGCCGCCGCAATTACTTGATGGCCTCTGGAAAGGTGAGGGGCCATATCCTCATTTTCCTTTCAGCCAAATAATATTCTTTATCAGGTTACATTTCTCGAACCTATTCCACGTTCTCGACGACGACGATCGCATGTACATTCCAGCTATTCCTGATGCATTTATCTCGAGTGCTCAGGACACCAAAATGTCGGAGCTGACGGCTGTAAAGCTCCCAACTCGGAAAATACAACCTACGTACAAAGTTCGGGTGCCTTGAGAAGTATCACGGGAGCGTTTTTTTCATGACCTCCTGACACGGAACATTTGTCTAGACGACCGTCCCACCAGGGTTGAGAAGACTACTTCCCGGGTTCCCCCAAGATGAAAGATATTGGTGGGATACTCCGGTTCGATCACGATACTGCGTCAATTGCTGACGAGGAGTAACAGGGCCACGGTATCATACCTGCCAAAAGGGCGAGACGGTGTCTAGGTAGCGGGTATATTATGTGCCGTACATGCCGATTTCTGCGTGAAAATTCCTCGGACGTTGACGATGGAACGTGTCGTCAGGGTGTGCAGCCTCCGCTAGCCCGCGCATGGTTAGTAACGCTAAATACGCTGGCGGCGTTTCCGACCCTGGCTACCTTACTGAGGATGATCGGGAGGTGCGTGTGCCATTGCACCTCCGTGAGGGAAGAACGTTGACTGCATTAGATGGCGTTACTCTATGGTGCGCTTTTTGATGGACTACCACCCGCCTACACCCCTGAGGATATCATTATGAAAGATGCTCAACGTGTTCGCCGATGCAGGCGTTGTCATTGTTTGTATGCCTTCCGCCTACATCCCCCCCCTCTGATTTTACTGTTGATTTCGCAGGTTAAGCTATAGTATCCCTGAGTCGCGAGGAAATATTTGCTTTGAAGACAGTTCTGTCACCCGTCGCTGCTCGTGTCGAATCTACTCATGATAGAGCCATTTTATGCCTATCGTGATGGAGCTGTTCCTCGTGTACCCTAGTATGGGTCTACATTCTGTATCATCGCCGTAAGTACACGTATTTCAATGGAACTAAGCATTCAATTTCTGCCAGTGACGACTCTACAGATGCATTTGAACCACAGAAAGACTAAGTCTACATCGCTGTTGTTTTGAATGTTCTCCACGCATCCTGGCTTGTCGCTAAGCAAGACGGCGTATGACTTCATACACACTCGACTTTGCTCATCAAGGACGCGTTGCATGATTTACAGTCAATCTTGAGAAATTTGTCGCAGAAGAACACCGGTATTGCCACGGTGAAGGAGATGAAGAGACATGCCGTCGAATTCCATTCGGGGGCAATTATCGCGAAGCGGTTGTCTATTGTTATATCCATCAAATCTCCGTCGTATCAACTTTGCGTGGACCCCGGGGGTATACATGATTACTTCAGGTTCAAAGAAGAAGTAAACTCTGTTCAGCGCTTGTGAGGGCCAAGAGCTCTTTGTCAACCTCCTCGGCTTTGCGCCGATGGGAGCCATTCTATCCTCTAGGGCCCTAGGTGGTGAGATCACCCTGCATCTCCATGACCCAGGAAAGCTCGCCCAGGTACACGGACCTTGCCTTCGTCAATGGCAAGGCGCTCGAGGATATCAGCGTTCTGACCCCGACACTCGAGAAGCGATATGACAATGATCGTGGGCGGTGCTAGGCGTAATTCTACAGGATGGACAGATCCAGACGAGGAGAGATATGGGCGCTATGAATCTTTTCACGGACGCGTCTTGCCTTCAGAGATTCAATGCGCAGCACAGGGAACTCTGATCCCCGTCCCGTGCAAGTTGTCGGAGTCAGCACTGGTTGTCAGCGTCTACACTGGAGTGCAGCAGCTGCAAGGCATGATCTCCGGACGGGCTGAGCGGAAGGTCCCCTCCAACATGAAAGTATAAACGACCAACGAAATCGTAGCAGCAGCAATTGATTTTTCAAGCAACGAGTGTGGAAATAGGTTTGGTAGTCACAGGTGGTTCGCCCGTACCACGGAACCTACTGGCAGTGGCTCGTCGGATGTGTTGATAAGCTCCGCGTGACACTGGATGTCTCTGGGTCTGCTGCTGTCATTATTTCATGCCCCGGCGGTTTCAGGTGAGGTTCATTCCGATAGTGTTCATAATTTAGTAATCATTGAAGCCTTGCGCCTTCGTGAAACGATTCTAGGCCATATATCAGGAAAACACTTGACTCGCACTATGAAAAGCCGAGCCTGAACTTGGCCGCATGTGAGTGGCGCGTTGTAATCGGGTCCTCAATCAGCTGATCTCCCCCACTTCAGCCTGAAGCGGCGTCTCAGCACTTTCGTTGGCACCCGTGAGTAGGCAATAGTACTAGTCATGTGGGTTGTGATGCAATTGGATGTTCTTATTCGCATCCAGAAAGATCACTAGATTATTTGAAGGTCCCATTGTTCCGATCAGTGATAAGGAATCACCTTCGTGAGCGGTCGTGTATATAGGTCTGGATCATCTTCTTTCTTATCTACCCACCCCCCTCTTACAGTCTTGATTCAAGCCATGGCTGCACCAGACGTTCAACGTGCAATTCCAGCAGAATATAAGTAAGTGATGGGTTAAGTTAACGAGTGTCATCTGATAAGCACTCTGCTAGTTGGGACCAAGCAGCCATCCCTGCGACGAGCACATGGGTACCCCCTCGATGGTGCGTTTGATTACCCAGCTATGACCCCCTTACCATCGTGCTGACGACGGATAGGATGATGGCACCAGATGCCCCCTTAAAGGCCCGTAAGCTCCTGAATATCAACGGGCTGGGGGAGGCATGGGATCCCGATGCCCCTTCTTTCCGTGGAGTCGATTTGGTAAACACACGGCAGCCGACTGATCAAATCATCAACTGATTACTCGAATAGACCAAGGTGGACCCCCGCCTGAAAGTTCCCAGTGTGGAAATCAAGTCTGGCAGTGATGATACGGTCGTTGCGTTCGTGGACGTCAATATCCTGGATTCCACCGGCGCAGCACCGTACCGAGGGGATGTACTCGTCAAAGGAAAGCGTATCGTCAGCGTCGGCGAAAAACTCGCACCTGAGGCGCTGCAAGGCACTTTTGTCATTGACGGTCGGGGCCGCACTCTGATGAGCGGCCTCTGCGACGCCCATGCGCATACTTCTTTCATCAACTCGCTTACCATTGATGCCATCACTGCGATGCCTATTGAGGAGCACACGATCCTTTCTACCAGAAGTGCGAGACAGTTCTTGGATGGTGGGTATACTATGTGCTGTAGGTTTTTATTGCTTCGCAACCTTCTTCGGTTAAATACTATCTGTCCTCAGTGGGCGCGGCTGCAGCTAGACCACCTATGGATCTTGTCGTTCGCAACGCTATACAGGCCGGGGACATTGCTGGCCCTCGTTATCTTGCCAATGGTCAGGAGGTATGTGCTCTATTATACTCTTGTGCGGATCCTGCGTTGATTCTGCTAGATGGCTCCGCGCGGTGGTGCTCTCTCCGAAAGCATCACTACATACGTCGAAACCCCTGAGGAAATCACAAAGGCCATCAACTCGTTCGCTGATGCAGGCGTTGACTGTGTTTGTATTCCCATTCTTTTCGCCTACATTTTCCCCTTCTGATGGCGGTATTCTAGATCAAGCTATGCATGAGTGGCGACGAATTCCTTGAAGCCCTTCGCGCCGAGGATACTACCTTTCCCGACAAGCTCGTCGCTGCTGGTGTGGAAGCCGCTCATGCCAAAGGCATTCGCGTTTGTTCTCATGCCCGCTCCGATGAAGCTATTTGTCAGTGCCTTCAGTACGGGGTCGACATTCTGTACCATGGCTGTAAGTCCTTGTTTTCGATCGGGGCCACCCTAACAAGAGTGACATAGCATTCATTTCTGACGAGTCTATGGATGCACTCGAAGCACAGAAGGGTCGAATCTACATCGCTCCGGCTTTGAACATTCTCTATTCGTCTTGGCTCGCCGCCGAGAAAGAACAATGTACAATCTCGCACACATTTAACTTTGGCCATACAAAACTCTGACTTTGCACGTTTTTGCAGTCAATCTCAAGAAATCTTTTGCGCCAAAATACAAGCGAGAACTGGATATAGCCATCGCTGCCCTGAAGGAGATGAAGAGACGCGGCATCAAGATCCTTCCGGGTGGTGATTATGGGTAATGTTTTTTCCATCCGTCGAAGTATACAACCTAATTTGCATGGTTTCAGCTTCGCGTGGACGCCTCACGGGTACATGCGTATGCTTTGATACATCAGGTCGAAGCTAATCCTGCTTTAGATCTTACCAGGACCTCGAGCTCTTCGTCAACCTGGTCGGCTTTACACCTATGGAAGCCATTCTATCCGCTACGGCCCTAGGTGGCGAGATCATGTTGCATCCCCACGAACTGGGCAAAGTTCAGCCAGGGTACTATGCGGATCTTATCCTCGTCGATGGCAACCCGCTGGAGGACATAAGTGTACTGACCCCGACGAACGGGAAACTTGATGTGATAATGATCGTGAGTGATCGCCTCATGACTCGAAATTGCAATAACTGAGCGGGAACCTTCAGAATGGACATATTCACAAGGCCAAAGATGTGTGGGCTCGGAGACAGTGAACGAACGTGTCAAAGCTCCCGTTTCTTGATGTTCCCCCATACCCGACGAATGGGTTGTCTCCGTTATGTGTTCCTTTACGTTTACATCTCCGGACCGAAGAATTTCACCTGACGTAGGGTTCTACGCTCCGCCCTCGGTTAGTTGTCGGACATGTCCTTGTCCATCCTTCTTGAGCTCTGTAACAATTACGTTTTTCGCAATGGACCATAACTCACTGGTGCGGGTGAGGTCGACCCAAGATACTACTGTCGTGGATGGGCCTCATGAAGCCTCATGAAAGAGAAGAAAGCACGCCCTGGACGTGACCTTATCGAGATAGACAGCTCGACAACATCTTATTCCGCGGACGGGGCGAGGTTGCATGGTGGTTCCTGGAACCTGTCTAACTCTTGTACATTCGATTGTCACGGAAGTGAACGTTTGTTTGAACCGCCAGGTCGGCGAAGTACTGGTTTATCTGCGGTATTCATGACGTAGTTCTACGGGATCTAACGGTTGGGATGTTTCAAGCGTAGGAGAACTTGAACTTACTATGACACTTCCGACCAGGACTCTTTCGGACCTGGTTTGCTACTCGATGTCCACTGGCACGGTACGCCTGATCACTTCCTTCACTGTTCTGTGGTTCACCCAAGACGCATTCAGAGCTGAATGTACGAGATAGCTGGTCTGTCTGCACCGAATTCTGAAGCTTGGTAATAACATTCGCAGGAAATGTAAGCAAGACAAAAAAACCCGATATCGACTACTTATGCACCGACATGGATATAAACGATGCGTTGATCCAGCGGGATGTCCGCCGTTTTCATCGTCTTGTTTAGTGCGAACGCTGCACGGGTATGGTCCAGACGACCAGACGCGTCCACCAGATGTTCATAGAACGTCGACGTGATCTTCTCCGTCGTACCATCGTCCACAGCCCACATCGTCCCGATAACAGACTGGAATCCAGCAAACTGCATCATCGACGCGAGATGAATCGCCTCGTCTGGAAACTCCTCCTCGTCCCCGACAGTCGGATGACAGCAAGAAAGAAACGCAAATTCGGGATTTTTCAAATCGCATTGGATGATGTGTTCCATCGTAAAGGGTCCGTCGTGGAGAGCAAACCAAGACTCATAGGGTCGTTGTTGATCAGGGAGAGCATGACACGCAAGGTGGACCCATTGGTTCTTGCGCAACTCTTTGGCGACTCTGGGGAGGCAGGACTCTGAACCTTCAATGCGCGTGAAGGTGGCGAGCCCCTCGATGTGCTGACCAAGGCTGGCCAGTTCTGTGTCGACGAAGGGGAATTCCCTCTGACCGAATGCTTTTGCTTGTCCTATGGCAACGATGCATTTCCTTTCTGTTTCGGTATCTGATGGACGCCTGGCACGAATGAGTGCGGTCAACGTGGGGGTGTACGACGAGATATAGAGATCGGCAAGATTTTGTTGACCTTTCCTGTACGGACCAGCAGCGTGCAAGGGCAGAAGAGAGAAGTCGCCGGTAGGACACCACCAGATGCGGGATTGAGATGGATATCTAGTCTGCAGAAAATCAACGATGGGGGAAACAACGTCGTCCCAGAGTTGCCGCAAGGCGACACCGAGATATCTCGTTACATTCAGCCTCTTTGCACGCACGGTCAAGGTACAGAGCGTCGAGGATAGGCATCGGACGCCATCTTGAGTGATTGACAATGGAATGTGAACGGGATCCTGGTCGTCTGAAATAACAAGCGCATCGCAGCTATACATGCTCGCATTGACAATGATGACGGGTCCCTCGCTGGCTGCGCGCTGAAGGTCCGAGAAGAGTGGGGGAAGAAGGAAACGGGAGAGACCAGGCAAAGCGCGAATGCTGGTCACGACTTTTTGCAGTTCAAGGTTGAGACGACATTCGCGCTCGAGTTGATCTGTAATAGGTGAATCGAGGGTTATGCGAATAAGCGAGGTAAGCCGCCTGAACTCGATTGCTAGCAATTTTCCCGCCTTGCCGGATGCTGCGACCTCGTCAAGTGGGGAACAAAGGCGAATAAGCTGGTTCCAGAAGACACCTCTGCCCTGTTCGAGAAGTTCGACTGCACGAACTGGAGCGCGTCTACGAAGACAAGCTGAGAACGCGTCCACTGCAAGCGTCTTGAGATGTCCAAGTAAAAATGGAAAAGTCGCCAGATCTTGAATAAGTAGTCGTAAAGCCGTTTCATATGCGAGAAGCGTAGTGGGATGGTTGAAAAGTTCGGCTTGAAAAATCCATGCTTGAGTGGCGTACAGATCAGCGAGAGTCACCATTTGAGGCACGTCTACCAGCTGAGCGTAAAGACTGAATAATTCCTCTTTGTCATCCAACTGATCCAACCTTGTGAACTGAGTAAGAAGGAGGCGTGCAAGGTTATTCAATGTTTGAGTTCGATCAGGATGCCCTGGTGAGCGAAGCTCGATGGCCTCAAGTTGATTGTACCGAGTGAAAAGATGAATTGCAAGGTTGCTTAGGGAGCTGGATCGAAGAGGGTGCTCCGGTGGACGAAGGCTGAGTAATTCTCGGCAGAGGACGATAACCTCATGGATATCGCTGATAGCGCCGAGCTCCTCGTATCGAATAGAGATACAAATTGCGATGTTGTTCAAAGAGGTTGACCGTTCTGGGTGTCCCAGTGGATAAAGGTCGAGTGCCACTCGGTTGATGACAATGGCCTCGTCGAGGTTCACCATATCCCCCAATTGACAGTAGCGGGTGAAGAGATGAGTCGCAAGGGTGTTCAGAGACTTGGTATAATCCGGATGCCCAGTTGGACGAAGGTCAAGTGCTTCTCGGTTGAGCATAATGGCCGTATCAAGATCTAGTATTGATCCAAGACGATCGTAACGATCACTGAGATGGACTGCAAGCCTGGTCAAAGAGACAAATCGCTTCGGGTGACCCGGAGGGCAGAGTTCCAGTGCTTCGTAATCAAGGATGATTGCCTGGTCGATGTAACCTGTTTCGCCGCTCTGCTCGAACTTGGCGAACAGAGAATCTGCCTTTGAATGTAGTCGTTCCACTGGTAGGCGCGTCATTTTACTTGTCTCTTCGCCAGAAAAACGAATCAAGTACCTTGGGAATCCATGCCACGGATGACCGCACTATTGGTAGTGGTGGCTCAGACAAAGGTTGGTATGTTGAGTGGCTCCAGACTCCGCACGGAGTCTTTGTTTAGCGGAAAGCCTGTCTACTATTCGGTTGCCTAGCGCCTATACCTGCAGGACCGGAATAAACGGGTCGGAATTTCTCAACTTTGACTTGTCACGATAGACGAGTCCGTCAATTTCTGCCTCGCCAGGCCCTTGTCGTCATCTCGGGGTCGACTGTCAAGTTACTCGTCACGTTGCGACGGAGAGCACACCCATGAAGCACACCGAGTACGTGTCAGAGGTGTCGAGTGCAGAAATGATGCGGTTCAAGGCAATTTGAGCATGGCCGGAGAGTAAGTGGGCAAAAGCGAAGACACTGGGGATGGATTCAGAGAAAAAGGGCATTTCCCTAATCAACCATAACAAACGCTCGACTACATCATCTCTGAGAGTCTCACCATTGGGATTCAATAGCATCACGCGACCTTCTACCATGCAATCTGAACTCCGAGGTCTGCCATGTAACCGATCCTGAAGCGAGAAATTTTTGTCGTTGTTGAGCTATCGGACGAACTGGTAGAACCCTTCCGCTCGCCTCTCACCGACGCCATCACCGTAATGCGGCTTCTCTGGCTCCTTAGTGCTGTCCTACTGGCGTTCGGCATCCACGCAGCCGTCCTTCAGCCCCAGATTCCGTCTGTGCACTCATTTCATCCCGACCAACTCGGCCAGCCGTTCATTCTCGGTCCAGAAACGCAAATTTTCGTCGACGAAGTTCATGCATATCATGATGATGGTGGATCTCATCCCAACGGACCTACCCTACTTGACTTTGCAGAGACTTTCCGATCTGATCTGGTCCAGCTCACATCATTTACGCTCCCTCCAGTCCAAGTTATGCCATTCAGCCAGATCTATATCGGAGGCAGTAGTTCAGTCATCATCCTTACGCTCAGTTCCTCCAGCAATCACACGCTTTACTCTGGTGCCCCAACATCCGAAGCGTATGACTTCTTCATCTCGAATTCATCATATGTGATATCTGGCTCGGGGTTCATTGGCGCATGGTGGGGAACAAGGACACTGCTGCAACAGCTCGTCTTGTCCGAGCAAGGGCACGACGGATCATACTCATTCCCAGCCGGAAACGGCACAGATAGTCCCGGCTGGGAGGTCCGAGGCTTCATGCTCGATGCTGGGCGCCATTGGTATACGATCGAGTTCCTCGGTATGCATGTCTTTGTGCTGACCCCCTGCATGTGCTGAATCGTCATTTTAGCTGAGATCTGCACGTATGCATCATTCTTCAAGATAAACGAATTCCATATTCATGCCTCCGACAACCTCTGGATACCTTCGCTACTCTACGGCCCAGGTTGGCGTTCATTATACTCCGGGTTCCGGTTCAAACCACCCCGAGATTCGCCCGTTTCTGGCCTCGTCTCGCATCACAACGAGTCATGGAGTTCCACTCACTTCACTGATCTGCAGTCACACTGTGCACGCCGTGGTGTGACCATCGTGCCTGAGATTGATACCCCTGGTCACTCCCTCGTGATATCACAGTGGCGTCCCCACCTGATGCTCAATGGGACACCTGACTCTCTCAACCTGAGTTATCCCGAAACTATACCCACTATTCAATCCATATGGTCCCAATTTCTTCCATGGTTTTCGTCTCCCGAGGTCTCCATCGGTGCTGATGAATACTTGTCGTCGCTCGCTGATCAGTACATCTCATTCGTCAACGAAATGACATCTTACATTGGAGCAATCAGCGGGAAGAGTATCCGTGCATGGGGCACATACGAACCGAGCAATACGTCCTCCATCTCAACCAGTGTGACGATACAGCATTGGGACTTTCCATCTGCCTCAATCCCTCTCGATCTCCTCGACTCTGGTTATCGAGTAATCAATTCCGAACAGTCTTTCCTTTATCTCGACGGGAAGATTCCTGGAGAAGGAGGGTTTCCCCAAACGCTCAATATTTCCCTCCTCTTTGGTGCTCCTGCGGAAGGCGGTGGATGGGCACCTAATATTTTCACCGCAAGCGATCCCGCAAACAACACCGCCTACGACACCGCGGGGCTCCGAGGTGCTATATTTGCACTCTGGAACGACTGGGGACCAAATGCCACGACTCCTTTAGAGACCTATTACCAGCTTTCACAGTCCCTTGCCGTGTTCGCGGAGAAAACCTGGGCAGGATCTGGAATTCGCTTATCGGAGTTAAAGATGGAGGAGTTCGAAGCTGCTTATCCCCCACTTAACGCGCGCGCTCCGGGACAGAACCTAAATCGTGCCGTGAAGAACAAGACGTCGGGTGACAGTGTGTTCGCATTCGAGGACTTGCCTTCCTTGCCATTTCACACCGGCGTGGAATCTGTCGGTCCCCCATATACCCTCTCCTTCAGTGTACGACCCTGTGCAGCCGATGTGCGGACGACGGGAGATACTACTGAAGCGGAATTGTTCAGGGGGACAGACTCTTCTCTGTACGCGTCCTCTCTCACGTTCTCCTCCAATGCCGAGTATTACCCGCTTCCTCCTGCATTCCAACTCAAGCCCGATGTTTGGACGAACGTGTCCATTCAGGCAACCAGGGAATACACGTTCGCATCCATCGTTCAGGAAGATGGCAACGCAGAGATATATTGGTACCAAACGACGCTAAACATTTGGGGAGATTACCTGACGCAAGCCAACATGTCGTTCGCTGCGCCATCCGCAGTGATCGGCAGCGAGGGGTTTGGAGGTGAAATAGCCAATGTTGTGTTGCGTATCGATTGAAATGTCAGATTTTCCACGCCTCTTTTGCAGTCTTGTACGTGCCTCTTGTCGATGGCTCGTGCACCAGCGCTCGCTTGAGCATACTCGGATGCTTTTGATGGTGGCTGCTTCTTGGTGGGTTATTTTTCGCTTTAGCAATGCGACTTGTTCTGCATGTTGTTCATCGACCGCCACCATCGATAAAACGTTCCTTCTCGATTGTGTCCCAGTATGAGATCGAACTGCGCCATCGCAAAATCTCTACCTAGACCGAGATAAGCCATCCAGACGCTTGCTCGTCTTCGGAGCCGAGATTTACATGCAATTTCAGGTACCTGCAACTCGTCATCCTGTACAAAGGGTGTCCGGACGTTGTTGAGCTTATCGCTGCAATTGAATTGGCCAAATTGCGCCGGCCACTCTCCTCGGATGTTCTTATACAGCAACTACGTCGAACTGGCAACAGGATGTTCAATCCTTGAATGCGGTGTTTATGAACGTTCGACGTCGTTCAAGCTGAGTGGCCTCTAGATCCAGGGTCGCAAGGCTCGTGGGATCAAGTTCGGTCTGACACTGGTCGACCCCAGAATGATCCAGGGGGTCTTGCCAAGCTGTATTTTTTCGCACTGCCAGCAGTGCAGCTCCATTTGTCGATCGAGCGAAATGATCACCCCGAATGTTTGAGCGACTCTGGTATCTATGATATAAGTCCTTGGTTTACAGCACCCCCACCTCAAATCTGCAACCCCCCAAAGTATGTCAATCGTGTCAGTCTCGTACCAGCGACCAGTCAAGGTGTCTCCCAGCCGGCTAATCCCGCCCATTGCTCCTCCAAATGTAACTACCCTCGCTCAACATGTGTCGGGGTGGGCACCATTTAATGTGCTCCCTTCCTACCAGTACCCCACCTTTCAATATGCCTGGGTCGCCAGCCATCAGCTGCTTCACTTTCATGACCAGCAACATTCGTCGCCTCGTTCCACGCTGGTGCTGGTGCTGAACGCCTGTCCGCAGTGCCAGCGACGACCGAAGCTTCCAGACCACCGCTTTTGTTCCATCGCTTGCAGCCAGTCTGCTGCTCGCTCTGCACCGGAGCTCAAGCACCTCATTCCGCCCCATGATCGGCTCCACGATGGTACGTGTTACGGATTATTTTGAGCATTATAAACTTTGATACATCTCATTCCCTAGTCGCAACGCAATTCATGCGACAGTGGAAGTCAGGACCGTGCCCGAAAATACTGGCAATCTATATGATTACCTGGACGGAATCATCCCAGAGGAGCTTCGAACAATACAGGTGAAGAATTTGCCGCCACCCTACCTATTTCTTCATCGGCTAAGCAGAATGGACAGGGATACCGTTGAAACCTGGGGACAATTCATACTCAAGGGGAAATCGTCGGGTAACGAACAGAAGCGATTCCGGAGCACGGTTCGTGCGTGCAATCTAGGCGAGCAAGGTAACCTCTCTCCTTGCCGCAACGAGGCGTGTTGGATGTGCGAGGCAATCTGGTGTGGGTTCCAACCGCACCTTCGACGAAAGCAAAGGGTTCCACAGTACGTTTCTATTTTTCTCTCTGTGGATACTCCCAGGGCGGTTTTTCTGATTGCGATGCGTCTAGCGATGCTGGCGGCGTACGGCTCGGCGCGGGTATTTATACCAGCCGCACGTCTTCCAAGTCAGCATTCTTCTTCCTTTTTCCAGAAGCCGCGATATGGGTCGTAGATCTGATCTGCAGCTTCCAGGGCTGACCAATATGCCAAGAACATCCACGATCCTAGTTCGAGAGTCAAGGCTATGTTTGTGTGCCGCGTCGTCATCGGGACACCGTACGTGACGTACCACGAAGACACGACCATCAGGAGCCCGCCTCTCGGATGTGATTGCGTGGGCTAACTTTCCTTATCGCTTCTAGTCTCGTCCTTCCCTTCTCATTCCCGTTGTTCTTTCGCACGTCCTTGCTGTGCGGTTGCAGGTACTCGCACAACCTGGATACGACTTCGAAGACGACGAGTGTGTGGTCTACAATGCGGACGCTATCCGTCCCGCATACCTCGTCTTGTACGACACGGCGCAGAGCGCTTGAACGTACATGCGCACAACTCGGACCCGTGCTATCTTGTTCGAGATTGCAGGTTTTGTTGGCGCCATTAAACGTCTAGCCACCACCACATCACGGGCGTCAGGAGCCTTTCCACCATCGACAGAGCGGTGCTATACCCCATGGACTTGTCGTTGCTGGATCGTCGAAGGATGGATGGGGAAACGCCGGCGTTCCCCACAGCCCTTCACAGGATTCCTTTTGTCATGGTTTAATTTTCCATCCCCACTCCACCAGTTCTCGTCGTTTAGACTCCTCGCATGGATGTATGCCTTATTAATGTTTTTCTATGTGGAATTCGTACCCTAGAATTGGTAATCCTCAGGGTCTTTCTTCGTGTGAGTAAAAATGGTTGGGGTGGTTGGGGTGACAACAAAAAGGCAAATGGTACGAACGAGATGGCTTTCAGAGTAGCCCGAGTACGCTCGGAAACGCCGAAGCGGATCGAATCGATCGTCGGCGAGAACCTCGCTTGCACACTTGATCACAGATGGGCTTTCCGCAGTACTTACCTTTGGCACATGCCAGGTAGAATTAGCCTGAGATGAATCGTTTACTGGAACAAGGTGACAATGACGGGCAGGAGAGTGGCTCCAAGAAGAACCCGAGTTACGACAAAAAGTGTAGGAAGCCTTGACTCGGTTGTGCATCACTACCGTACGCCTCCGACCAAACTACTACTAGTAGATGTACACAGTGCATTCAATGGTCTCGTTCCCAGTTGCTATTAATATTGTACACACCCGCAAATTTGGGACGTACGGCCCGGGGCAACGCGGCCCGAGAAGTCCGAGACCTCGTCATGTGGCCCCGGGCGGCCTGCTCCAACTGGAAGGGATCATACTTCCTTTTCTCACCGCTCATCCGTCGATCGTGATGAGCCCTCTCTGCGAATCCACCTGATCTACGACGACCATAGCCTCTACGTCCTCGCCCTAGACCTCGCCGAGTCATCCCACTCCTCCCGTCTCTCCGCGCCGCGTGCGACCGCGTCACGACGATCGCCAAGACGTGCTCGTGGTGGCTCTTCGTCCGGCGTGGACAATGTCGTAACGTGTTCCAAGGTATGTCGTGACTCGTGAGGAACACGCCACGTCTGTCTTGGCGACGCTTAGGTGGTCTCAGCCAACAAAATTCCGATGTAGGAAGCGAACAACTTCGGAACAGAGTACGTAACACTCATAATGTGGTCTGTTCGCTCACTCCTAACCTCATCAGGCACCTGTACGGGCATGGAAGTAGTGATTCCTGGTGTATTCTTTGTGCTACTCTTGGCATTCTACATCGTTAAACGTAGATGGTCCAGACACCCTAACAACGTTCACTTCCCTCCAGGACCCAAAGGTTTTCCCTTGTTGGGAATGGCGCTCAGCATTGATATTTCCAAGCCATGGTTGACTTTGTATCAGTGGCGTAAATCATTTGGTAGGTGGGATCTTCAATCTCATCTCGCAAGCCTAATTCATCTCAGGAGACCTCATCTACACACGTGTCTTCACCCAGGATGTGCTCGTTATAAACTCTGCTAAAGTAGCTCGTGACCTGATGGACCTTCGATCAAACATCTACTCGGATAGGCCAGAATTCTCAACCACAGAGCCGTAAGCCTCTTTCTCTGTCCGTGGCCCATTTCCTTTTCACTCGTGGCATGTGCAGGTATGGCATTCAAGGTGGTACTATGGTGTTGCCTTATGGGGACACATGGCGTCTTCACCGCCGCATTTACCATCAAGCATTGAACGCCAAAGCTGCAGAAACATTTCAGCCGATGCAGTGCGCAAAGACTCGTCAGTTGATCATCAATCTTGTCGAGGATCCTCAGCGTTTCTCTGTATACCTCCACACGTTCGTATGACTATCATTTCTGTTTCTATCACTGAACATCATCCAATTCAGGTATTCTACGTCGATTATCATGTCAGTCGTGTACGGATACGACACGTCACCGACAAACGACCCCTGGGTTGAGTATGCCGAGCGGGCCATGAAGGCATTATCAAAGGCAGCCGATCCAAAGAGTACTGCTCTATTGAGAAGGTTTCCATTCCGTAGGTTTCGTCGCATGAGTTATTCTCTGACTGAATTTCATTCAAGTCCTGAGACTCCCTACATGGATGCCCGGCTCATTCAAAGCAGAAGCGGCTCGATCAAGCCATTATGCAACTGGTTTGCGCACAGTTCTTTTCGATGTGGGCGTAGAACGAATGGTGCCCATTTACTGTTTTTTTTTTTCAATCGCATAGTTTTCTGAAGCTTCCGAAGGGTTCTGAACCTGGAACCTCTTCATTCATTAGTGATGCTGTCAGGCGGAACGAGAGAAATGGCAACTTGCCAGAAGTAAGTCTTGCCATTCAGCTCACTTCTTCGGTTGCATATGGCGGTAAGCATCTACGGGGAGTTTGTCGCCTTTCATTGGCTAATATCTCAACGCAGCGGGAGTAGAGACTGTGCGATTTTGTTAATGATACAGTCATGGGAGACATCTGACAAATACAATATAGACATCAGCTACCCTGCGCGTGTTTATCCTCGCTATGGTCCTGTTTCCTGAGGCCCAGAGGAGGGCACAAAGGGAGATAGATGCTGTAGTTGGCTCTGACCGGTTGCCGAGTTTCAGTGACAGACCTTCTCTACCTTTCGTTGAGGCCGTCCTGCGGGAGACATTGAGGTGGCATCCTGTGGGTCCGTTGGGTGAGTTGTGACGTTTAGTTTTGGTCCACACTGACCCTTGTCCACGAAGTGATCCACGCAACTACTAGCGAGGATGAGTATCAAGGTTTTTGCATCCCGAAAGGTTGGTTTATGGATGCAGACAGATTACCCCTCCACTGATATTGACCACTTGGTATAGGGATCGCCGTCGTAGTCAATGCATGGTGAATTCAGATTTGATTGCGCCTGGTTGACCCTCTGATCATTGCCGCAGGGGCATCGCTCACGACGAGGTAACCTACCCTGAACCATTCAAATTCAAACCAGAACGATTCATCAAGGAAGATGGGACATTCATCGAGAACGCCTTTCCATTCGGCTTCGGCTTCGGGCGAAGGTAGGCACTAGGCACAAATACCTTTCCTCCTGATCTGAGTCGTCAATGACCCTCAGGATCTGTCCTGGGCAACACGTTGGTGATGCGTCGCTGTGGATCGCTATTGCCTCGATGCTCGCGACGTTTGACTTTTTGAAAGCACAAGACGACCATGGGAACGAGATTGATATCTCACCCCAGTTCACCGTGGGACTAGTTTCGTGCGTGGCTGTTCTTTCACTGCGAGAGCCTTGTTTGTGATTCGGCGATCGACAGAGAACCCAAATCGTTTTCGTGCCGAATTGTCCCGCGGATGCCCCTGAGTGCGATCAAAGCATTGGCTATGTAAAATGGTTGATTTCTGCGTGTTGTTCTCTCTTGTCTGTTTACTGTCCGGTTCAAGGCTTACGGATCCCAGTTACGATGACAAACCTAGAGAGAGTTAGTTACACCAGATAGTGTACAGGACTCTTTCATCGTGCCACCGGACACGACCTACTGGAAATGGCCGTGATGCAGACCGGGCGAGTATGTTCGACCGTGAGTGTTGGTGATGTGAAAGATGAGCGAACACGCCAGAACATGTATCCCAGATCCCCAGTGCAGTCGGCGGCCATATGAGTCAATAGTATCTGAAGTCCGAACGCCTGGCCCCTTCCTCCAGGGGCCAAATTCGCCACGATGGCATGTCAAGCACGATATTTCTCCCTTGAGTTACATCGTTGATTTGGCAGCTGCCTCTTGATTTTCATGGGAAGCTGGATGTTGATCAGAGGCGTCGAACGGGCTCCTCTGACTGTCCAAGATGGATGAACGGCCTACTGCACGTAAAGAATATGACTGGCAGTTGCTACTGGTGCGACGGCATACCTGGGCCGTCCCGAGCGACTACCACAACAAAGCGGACGCCAAGGTAGCTGCCATATCTGCCATGCTGCTGAACAAGGCGTCGTCGAGTTCGTTCGAGGAGGACTAACCCCACATGGCTTCCCTACCCCTTGCACATCTACAACCCAGATACGTCCCGAAAGCGAAAGCAAGCTAGGTCTGTGGAGGAGGAGGACATGGAGCAGAGCCAGCCAGCAAAGAAGAAAGCACACAGCGACCAGAGGCCGTGTCTCAGAGAGACATCGTTCATATTTCGCCGTCCACGCGAGTGGCTACCAGATATGTCCGGCCCCGGCGACATAGGTCTGTCACAGAGTCTCTTCGCGGATGGCTTGTGTGACCCATCTCAGCCAGGTGGGGGTGGATCTAGTAAATTAAGCACCCTCAGCATTTGTGTGCCTGGTGAATGAAGGGGTAGAAGTAAGATATGGATATGGCAATCGGGAACTTCCGAACAAGGTTCCGAGGGCCCTAATAAACGGCACGCCTAACACGGCTTGCCTGAGCATCCTGCCTCATGCGAGTCAGGCAGCCTTGTTATGCACCAAACTAACGTCATGGTAGCCCCCAGATACACAGAACCCGTCACGCCTTCGTTCTGGCTCCGAGTCTCAAAGATCGCGCTCGAGGCATGGTGATCCACGAGGGTGTATATCAGACTCCGAGCCTCAGGACCAAGCTTCCAGTCACAGAAGCGCAGGGGCAACCTCTTGCGACACCTGCGGCTATCCACGGTGGAGATTGCTGCTGTTCCGACTAGCAGTGGCGCACACACCTTGTCAACCTTTTACGTCGCACCGATGGCATATGGCGATTCGACGGTCCTAAGCACATAAAGGGTTCCGAATCAGACAGTAGGGGTAAGCATTCGTTTCCCCCCAACAATCCGCACCCAGCCTCAGACACTCTCAATGGCCATCCAGAAAGCGCTCTGGCTCCCTAACATCGGTGCCGAGTTTACGTTGGGCACGAATGAGATTCCAGAGCCCGGTCCAGGCGAGGTGCTCGTCAAACTCGAAGCGAGCGCACTCAATCCGCTCGACGTGAAAATTCCAAAGTCGGGCTTTTTCGAGATCGAGGAGTACCCCGCTGTCCTTGGCGAGGAGGGTGCTGGTGTCGTGCAAAAAGTCGGGGATGGGGTCACGAACTTGGCACCCGGCGACCGTGTGTTCGTACCTTGTCTATTGCGAAGTGCACGGCATACGCGTACTTAACACAGACGATCGACAGGTTCTTTCAGACGACTTTGAAAAACGAGTATGCTTCGTTCCAAGAGTATTGTTTGGTGCTTGCGATGCTTGTAGCCAAGGTTAAGCTTGTTCGCTTCGTGTCCGCCCGTCTCCCATCTGACGAAACGGCTATAGATACCACCAAATCTGTCATTTGACCAAGCCGCCTCCATCTGGGTCGCTTTTAACCCGTTTGCAGTGGCGACCTACGCTCAACAACCAGAGGGTATAGCGCTCACCCCACCATTCGAAGAAGACGGTGTTGGCAAGTACGCAGGCCAACCCATCGTCATATTCGGCGGTGCATCCAGTCTCGGTCAACAAGGTGAGCCTGTTATGAGGTTCACTCACATATATATCCAATGAATCCCCCACATATTTACTCAGCCATTCAACTCGCCAAGTTGTCCGGCTTCTCACCCATCATCACGACGGCCTCGCTCCACAACCAAGATTTGCTCCTCTCCCTCGGCGGGACGCACGTCCTCGATCGCAAACTGTCCAATACCGCGCTCATAGAACGCGTCCGCCAGCTCGTTAACCGCCCTCTGACGTACATCTTTGATGCGATCTCCGTCAAAGACACACAGCACGCCGCCTATGCACTTTTAGCGCCTGGGGGTACCCTCGCGGTCGCGCTGGCACCCCTAGTCGGCAGGGACGACGACGGGAGCGGCAAAAAGGTCTTTTTCGTCATCGGGTCGTTCCATCCCTCACGGAACCGTGCGTTGGGCGCCAAGTTTGCGTTCGCGTTGACGCGGTGGTTGGAAGAGGGCAAGATCAAGGTGCGTGGGTGACGCTCGCGCGCGCGTATTTGGTTGACGAGAGGGGGGGGCGCGTAGCCGAATCACGTCGAGGTGATACCGGGAGGGTTGCACGGCGTTGCCCCTGGGGTGAAGCGATTAGAGGTTGGTGTGAGTGCGACGAAGTTGATCGTGCGTCCGTCTGAGACGATCGGGGTGAGAGGTTGAGGGAACGTGTTGCGAGTGCTTGTCGCTACGGATATGTGTTTGATGGGTATGTACAAACACAATGCAACGGGGAATCTTTAGACCAGATCTAAAGGTCGGACGATATGTAAATATAAAATTTGTAATATAGTATGCTGTAGTCGCCAGGCGAAAAACATGAAATCACTTACAGAGGAAAATATGTTGGTAAACAGTTGAAATAGAATTTTGACCGACAGCCAATCGGAGTGCACGTAAAGGCCTTTTGTCAAAGCCAATAGTTTAACTGTTGACCTTGAGACTAGGTCTCAAGATTGCCCGTTGCGTTGTGAAAGAAATGAAGGAGCATTATCAAGCATGGTCGACGCGTACGTTATCATCAACTCCCTGCCAGTGTGCACATCAAATGACCGGCGTCCTCTCGATTACCTCGCCATCCGCACAGACGCGATGCTTCGGGAAACGAGGATTCAGAAGATTAGACGGACTACGAGTACTAGTAGCGCCGATGTGGCATCTATGCATAGGTAGCGTGAGAAAGCAATCAAGCAATCTGATTTGCCAGACCAAAGCTAGCTACTATCCTGCTATCCCACTAGCCCCCGCTGTAACTTGCTTACTAGCATGGTCTCAAATCTCAGTACTCAAGTTATCCCTCGAGCTTTCCAGTGGGGTAGCCAGTGCCTACTAGCCACGGGTAATAGCTGTACTATATGACTGATGAGGAACTAGAGCATCGTGGGAAAAGCACTCTTCCTCCAAAAGGCCTAACTTTTACTTTGAGAACAGAAGTCGTTCTGGCTCATATCATATAGGCAAATCGTCGTGAATCGTGATGCGGAACAAAGGCAATGGAGACAAGGCGGTTGGGAAGCTTAGTCAGCAGGTGTCTCGGACCAGCTTGATCGTCGCGGTATGTACTCTGGCGGCCTTGCTGATAACTTCGCCAGCCCGAGTGGGGTTTACATAACTGATAAGATATGCCATGACGATCGGTCCTCTGCAAGAACGCCGCTGTCAGTAAATAATTTGACCAGAGAGCTACACGCGTTCGGGAAGGATCTCAACGAGCGGGCTTGATAGGTTAAAGGTTAAGTCCCACAGTAATATATCTGCCACTGCCCCAGACTATGCCTCAACGGTGATGACGACGCTCCACGCTCAGCCTCGTCGACCGAGGACTTGGCCAGCGCCGCGATGTCATATCATCATTGTCATGATCGTGTGTCACCCGTTCGGTTACGACTTGAAGCATTCTCGCCAAAATCTAAGCTGTGTGATTACCGACCAGGGACCCGTCGTGGCGCGTTATCTTTGCAAGACGGTGGCAGATCTACATATCGGATTTCCAGTCCAGTGCTCGCGATAACGATAGGAGAGTGGGGATCACTCGTATGCCCGCTAGACTATATTGTGTTGGCTCGGTGATCGAGGCAGGTGACACCGTCGACGGGACGAGATCCGGGAGAATAACGTTCGAGTACACAGGCATCTTTACATGCACCGACACTGTTGGCGGTGGTATGCAGCAGAGACAGCAACACGACGATATATGGCAACGACGGAAATTGAAACCAACGGAGCAAGTGATCGAGCTGCAATGTCGAACTCGTGACGTGATTATTTTGAAACCAACCTTGGAACGACAATGAATGCGGTGACCCACTCGGAGGCACGTGTGATTTGTTGTTGAACACATTGTTCTTACATAAGTGCGGAATGGGAATCCGCAGTGGAGCAGTGTGTGTAAGATAAGCAACGTTTTTGATAAGACACGAGCTCGAGCAGGCCTGTGCTGGGTTGGTCGGGCATGTTTTGAATTTCCGTTCGAGGCCATGCAGCAACGGCATTTTGTCACAGGATGTACGAGTTGCATGCAGTGGGAGGACGTATTTGGCAGACCAAGCGTCAGGTGAGGAAAGGGACTCTTTATAGGGAGATGGGAGTGTCGTGCTGGCAAGTGGAGGATAAGAGAGACAGCCGAGTCAGGGATTGCCATCGCGACCCCCTCGTCGTGTGACAACAATATCGGCCAATCGGAAGTGGCGATACAGGGGGGTCTGCTTACGTACTCTCACACTTCTTATAAGCCGGACCTCAGACCAGTCTCACCCCCCCCCAACCATGCGCGGTCTGACTACCGTCACCCTCGCCTTGGCTGGCCTCGCCGCACATGGCCTCGCTCACTCCCTCCCTCCACCGCTGTCCCCACCGACTCTTTTCGTTCGCAGAAAGACCCTTGGTTTCGGGCCCGACCTCCCCCACGCTCGTTTCGAGTCGGTCGACGTCCACGTAGCGTCCGCCCTCGATGCTGCCAAGGACCCTTATGCTGTCGCACGCGACTTCCTCAGCCAGTACGACGACTTCGGAGCTGGCCGCGCATACGTCATTCGTCCTGACTCGTACACCGACCGCGCGACCGGAATCACACACGTCTATGCCCGTCAGATCATTGGTGGCATCGAAGTCACCAACGCACACATCAATATCAACATAAAGCAAGGCAGAATACTTAGCTTTGGCGACTCCGTTCGTCTGCTCTCTTCTCCGTTCCGCGCTTGCTGACCCGATTGCCGTAATTCATAGTTCTTCGTTGGCCCAGTTGAGCAAAATTCCCACGTCCCCGTGCACCCCCACGCCCATCATTGCGCCCAACTCTCTACCGCTGTCGACGTCCACCGCTACCTTCTTCAGTCTCATCTCCCATCACATGATCGCATCAGAGTCGCTTCTGGACTCGCCAACCTCGAGCACCTGCACGTCTCAAACTGTGCCAATGTCCCCTCTTTCTCCACCGAGGGTACCGGTGAGGTCGACATGGACCCAAGACCCGCCCTTTTGGCCTTCCTCGCATCTGCTCTGCCAGAGAATCACCCCGAGTTCCGTTCTCTCAGTGATAACCTCGAGGAACACGTGGCAAACATCATCATGACCCCGGAAACCCATCTTCTCGGAGATCACGCTTCTCTCAGCGTGTCATTGTCCAATGTGCCTGGCGCAGTTAGCGAGGTCAAGACTCGAATCGTCTGGGTTCAGGTCCCCACTGAACAGGGCGTCAAGCTCGAGCTCGTCCACCGTGTAAGCGTCTATGGCTATCTTTCCATTTCGGTGTCTCACGTGTGCCGCATTACCAGTTCGAGGTGGAGATGGAACACAACTGGTACGAAACGACTGTCACGGCGGCGGTGCCCCACCGCATTATCAGCGTTGTCGATTGGGCAAGCGATTCTCCGATGCCAATGCCATTCATGACGGAGGGTGAGTGCGGACTTGCTCATGGTCCGCGGTCGTGAGAACCTGATCATCTCAACACCACACAAATCGCTGGAGCTTAGATCATCGCCTTCCCAACTTGGGTGCATTCATTCCTCCCGGCACCACCTTCGACTCGGTAGCTTCCGCAGCTGCGAGGGGCACAGGAAGGAGACTGGGTAAAGCCTTGGCTGGAAACAAGGGTGAGTGCACATTCACTGCATCTTCTTTAGACAAGTCTGTTGTTGAGTGGCGTCGACTGACCAGTCATTCTTAGGTTTCAAGTCGTACGTGCCTACTCCAAACAACCCGCAGGTCCCTCAGTTAAGCAAGGCATCGTACCTTGTTTTCCCGTGGGGAACCAACGATCCTCAGGAGGCTGCGTCAAAGAAAGCCACGAGCCATGGTATGCCCGGTATGTATATTGGTTAATCCCAAGTTTCACTCCCCTGACACGTTCTTTTAGTCGAAGATGTATACCCCCTAGCCTATGGTAGAGAATTGGTGAAAGAGTTGGGTGATACCCTCGCTTCTCCTGCTGGTTGGCACACGCTGCCCTGCTCTAATGACCCCAGTCTTGGTGAAGGCGAGAAGGCTGTCGCTTGTGGTAAGTTTTGCCTGGCAACTCTTTGAGCTGCGAACGAATGACCTGTATGTCAAGCGGGTTCGTACTGGCGGACGACCAAGACGACATGGGGCAATAATGTTTTCGCGCATGAGAACTGGGAGGGCAGAAACAGCTGGATGTATAATGAGCGTCCGCTAGGTACCAATCTTGCTCATTTCCACTGATCCTTCACTCACGCCGACTTTCAGCTGAAGTCGATTCGGTGTTTGCATACCCATATTCCCCTCACCCGGCAGATGATAAAACGGAAGCAATGGAACAAGCAAAGGGACACATCAATGCGACCGTCACTCAGTTATTCTATACCACCAACATGGTCCACGATCTCTTCTATCGGTGAGTAAAATAAGATGATGTTCCGCTCTTCTCGCACTCAACGTATATCAGCTATGGCTTTACCGAAGCTGCTGGCAACTTCCAGCAGTTTAACTTTGAGAGAGGCGGTGACGAAGGCGACGCTGTGATTGCAAATGCACAGGACGGAAGTGGGTTCAACAATGCCAACTTCATGACACCCCCCGATGGACAGAACGGGTCCGTACATACGTATTGCGTGGTCTATTTTGCACCCTTTCTAAATTATTTCCGTGATATCAGCCGATGCCGTATGTACCTTTGGGACGCGGCTTCACCCTACCGCGATGGCGACATGGAGGCTGGCATTGTCATCCATGAACTGACTCACGGCCTCTCTACTCGTCTTACGGGTGGACCGAAGAACTCGGGGTGCCTTGGCTGGGGAGAGTCTGGCGGAATGGGTGAAGGCTGGGGAGGTAGGTTGTAACACATGTTACTCTGCAGGGTAACTAACCTGTCTTAGACTTCGTTGCTACCTCGGTTCGCTCCACCTCGAACTACACGGACTTCCCCATGGGTGCTTGGGCCTCCAATCGTCCGCATGGTATTCGCAAGTACATATACTCTACCGATGAAAAGGTCAATCCTTCGACGTACAAGACCCTCGACAAACCAGGCTATTGGGGCGTTCATGCTGTTGGAGAAGTCTGGGCTGAAATGCTCTGGGTCGTTCAACAACGATTCATCGCCAAACACGGTTTCTCGGAGACACTCTTCCCCCCTGTGCCTAATGTTGACGGGACGCTTCCGCCGAATGACTTCTACAAACCACAGACTTTCGACCTTCTGACTGGTTCACCGAGCCCTCTCGTTCCCAAGCACGGCAACACCTTGCTGCTTCAACTCGTGGTCAATGGGATGAAGATGCAACCTTGCTCTCCGAGCCTCTTCGACGCCAGAGCTGCGATCATTGAGGCTGACAAGGTTTTGACTGGCGGTGAAAACCTGTGTGATATCTGGGAAGGGTTCGCGGAGAGGGGATTGGGTGTTGACGCCAAGGTGACTGGCAGAAGCCCATGGGGTGGAGGTGTCCGCACGAACGTAAGGTGTCTCATATCAACTTGTTAACCTCCAGCTAACCTGCGGCGCAACAGGGCTTCAGGGTCCCATCCCAATGCCGTCCCGGTCAGCCAGAACCGGAGCCAGAGCCAGAACCCACGCCGGGTGATCCTGATTGTGACCCTATTTTGCCCTGGTGCTGGTTCAAGAATCGCATTGGGCAGTGGGTTCCGAGGTTACCTTGGGGATTCAACTATTACTATTAATTATGCACGTGGAACCACAGGATGATCCTTCAAACTACCCGCGTACGATACCATCTCGGCTAGATGACTAGGATTCGGCTTCGTCGGAATTTCTTGGATAGTCACGACTTAATCATGGTATCTCGTTCCCTCTCCCCGTCTCTGCTCGCTGTCCTGCTCTCGTCTCGATCTAATGGTGTAATTTGTGCTAGTTTTATTAGTGTCTTAGTCTCGTGCCAACGAACGTGGTTGGTTATCAATGCAATGGTTCTAAGTTAATATGTTTTCAGTGTGAATTTCTAGTATGTACACCGGAAACATTTGATAGCCAGTCCGACGATCGATGATGGGGGGCACGACGCTGGAACAATTCGGTGGATCTACGAAGTTGACACAAGATGCCCCGCTGCACATACTGCATGCCTTGCTGCGTTGTGTAGCGCTGAATGATAAGCTTCTTCGAGGTAATGCTATATCTAGCACCACCCTAGATATCTTGATCGCACTCGTCGTGTATTTGATCCCACAACGTAGCTTGGCGACTACAACGATGGACGTGATACAAGGATTCCAGGAGACCGCGCTCGACAAGATCAACATACCCAGTGAGTATGCGAGGGCTCTGACAAGGCATGGCTGATCGATCGATCGATCGGGTGTATCGTCCACCAGCGCTGGCTGCGTTCATACCCATCCTGAACGACAAAAAAGCCGACATTGACAAGATCGAAAGGCAGGAACTCAAGTACGGCCAGAGGAATCGCCACTACGTACGTCCCTTGCCCGATCACCGCGTCCACCCTGCCGATCCGTCGCACGACAGCTCGACGTATACTACCCCCCCGCGGCGTCAGCGCTGTCCACGCCGTGCGAAAAGCTCCCCGTGCTCTTCTTCATCTACGGCGGGGGTTACAACACGGGATCACGCCGCCTTCCGGAGCCGTACGAGATGGGCTACCGCGCGCTCGGTACTTTTTTCGCCACGCAAGGGTTTCTGGTGGTGATCCCCGATTACCGGCTGGTGCCCGAGGTGCGGTTCCCGGCTGCGTCCGAGGACGTGGGGGATGCGCTGTTGTGGGTGGCGGGGCATGCGGGGGAAGTGGCGGGTGCGGCGGTGGCGGCGGGGAGTGTACGGAGGGAGTTGGATCCGGGGTGTGTGTTCATGTTGGCGCATTCGGCGGGTGCGGCGCATGCGTTGGTGATGCAGGTGTATGCGCCGGTGCGTGCGCGTTGGGTGGAGAGGGCGGCGGAGATGGGGTTGAGGGTGAGGGGACTGGTGTTGAGCGGGAGTCCGTGGTATTTCGGGGTGCGGGGGGAGACGTTCGTGACGACGGGACCGGTCAAGTTTTATTTCGGGGGCGAGGCGCAGCAGAAGGAGAGGGAGCCGCGTGCGTTGTGGAAGGTGTTTGGGGAGGAGGAGGTGCGTGGGTTTCCGGACGTGTTGTTGATCCAGGCGGAGCGGGAGCCAGACTGGCTCAAGGTGGAGACCAAGGGGATCATGGAGAAAGAGATGAGAGACAAGTTGAAGAGCGTCGGAAGAGAGCTGGAGGAGACCTACATCGCTCTGGGACATAACCATGTCAGCCTGAACTGGGCGTTGGGAACGGGCGACGCGCAGGGCGAAAAGTGGGGCTACGACGTGGTGGAGTGGATCAAAGCGCGGATGTAGTCTACATACTTGGAATGCTGAAAGTCAACGCTGGACCACCATGAACTTGAAATCCAGAGTCAAGCCTGGTCGTTCTCCAGCGCTGCGCACACCCACGACGACATCGCAGTTCTTCCCTCCGTCCTACTTTGCTGCTGCTGCTGGTATACCGTATCCTCCCAACAGAGACGAGACGGCGTCGACGCCGAACCAGCAAGATCAAGTGTACCAGGATGGCTACCCGTTCAGCTCCAACGCATCCTATCCGGTCGCCGAATGGTCTCCTCACACGAGTCGAGCTCGACGCCGAAGCCAGCTTGGCGATCTCGAACCTCAGCTTCTTCCTACGCTCAGCGATACCGTGGAGCGCATGACGAGACCGCCATCTCAGGTGGCAAGCCCGCCCTTTCGTCCCGTCCCCGGGCCCAGCTATTCGCCTGGTGTCAAACGTACTCCGTCGACGTCGTCGCAGAGTAGCTCTGCTTACTCGGTCACGAGCGAAGCCCACAGTTCCGACGCCGCTGCCCAGACGCCTATCCTTCAACCGACGTCCGGGAAACAACCGGCCCGCGCGCCATCGAATCCGTACCCTGAACAACCCCCGTCGAGCGTACGCTCGAGGTTGCCCAATCCAAAGTCGATACTCAAGTCGCACACGCTATCTGACCGACATTTACAAGTCCGACACACCCATCTGGAGGACGTGCGTCCTACCGATCCTGCTCGAAAAGTAGGTCGGAGTCCCATCCCGATGCCACCGGACCCGTCACCTTTGGAAAGTAGGATAGACAGTCAAACGCCAACGTCTCCCAGGCCTAAAATCGATGGCGCCCTTCGAACGGGTAGGGTGCGTTCGCGAACGGACCCTGGGACTCTACCGAAAGGGTTGTCCTCGGCCCACGGAAAAAGCACCCACGCACCCAACCCCTCTGGCATCCCGCGGCGAGTTGGGATACCCCCGAGTCCCGCGACCCTTCGAGTGTCGACCCCGGTCACTGGTCCAGACGCGGGAAGTGTGCATGCCTTCCAACCCGAGAAACGGCGCTTGTTTGTCACCAACGCAGCGATCGCGTCGTCGTCGAGTTCAGAGAGCCAGGCGCCCTTGGCGCGGTACGTCAAGCCCAAAACACCATCCCGGTCCGATTCGCAATCCTCCACGGAGACGCAACTTCGACCGCCACGTTTCGGTCTTGGGTTGGGACTGTCCGGCGTCAACGAGTCAAAAAATGCGGTCAAGACGTCCCCCGGTCTGAGATGGACGACGAAGATGACCGGCGACGAATCGCATCTGCGTCATACGCATTCGCCAGGTAACAAGCGACACCCACGCGAGGGTACCCCCAAAAGACGCGATCGGTCGCCCTCCTGGAACGCGCGGGTCGACCATGCCGACGGACAACGCCGACATCGAGAGTTGCTCTCGCTCATGCACGCTGACTTGAACGATTCGAGTGGGTGCGATTCACAGCCGAGTAGTTCCGAAGGGTCCGAGGATCCGTGTCTCGCATCCAATGGGTCAGGCGATTCGTTGCGATCAGCATTCGATGACTCGGGGTCAGAATACTCGCCCCCAGAGGACGATGGCCTTGTCATACGACGTCACTCGACGCGATGGGAGACCAAGCTGGAACAAGCGCGCGCCAAGACTACGGCGCGACAAAGTCGTGCTAACCTTGCGGGTGACGGTCGTTGAGTAACCTATTGCGTCTACCGTGACCTCGACTTCTCACGTACGCGCAGAACTTGTGACGCATGTGGATGAACAGTACACGCCTCGAGCGTCATCGTATTCCCGACAGAACAAGAGACATACGCGAGGCTATCCGGCGACCACGACGCACGACGAGGGGCTCTTGGAGACAGAATCATCCACCATCGCTTCTGACGAAGATGCGAGTTCGATGCACGAGACAGTCATTCACACCGCCCCCCAAAGATACTCTTCCGAACTATCGCGCATCATGGCGGTATCCATGGCGGCAGCAGCGCGACAACGACAGGCATTTGGAATAAGCTCTTCTCCCGACCACGACGCCGGTCTCTCGGCGCTCACTCATGCGGAGAGCGACATGTCGCTGATCGGGGGCGACAGATGGCAGGACGAATGCGACGAGCTGGCCACGGGATCGCTACTGCAACAGCTCAATCGAACGAGTGGCGCTGACAACAGGGGGTATGACGACCGACGAGCGTCGACGGGCGAGCTCTCGGTGTCCTCTACGCACACGAAATCCAGTGTGTCTCAAGAGTCGGTCTATTCTACGTCCAACTCTCCTACGCGAAGGGGTATCGTCGTACCAGAGTCTCCGCCGGGTACACCCACGGTACGTGATCAGCAATGGCAAACCTTTGAGAGACACGTGTTGGACGCGTACGGCGAGGTAGAGGCGCGACGACAACGATTCGTCTGGGAGGTCACCGAATCCGAAGCACATTTCGTGACGCAGCTACGAAACATGATACAGCTCTTCATCCTACCGCTCAGGGTGAGGGACACCCGAATGTGGGTATCGGGCATTCCGAGCGACGTCACGAAACTGTTTGACTGGTTGGACGACATCGTGCGCGTACACACGCAGCTGTCTTCTATGCTGGCCGCGCGACAAGTCGTGGATCATCCGAGGCTGCAGTGCATCAGCGACGTCTTTCGAGGATTCGTTCCCAGACTCGAAACGTACCAACCGTACCTCGTCAAACTCGAATTCACCGCATCGGTGATAGACGGTCTCATTCACGAGGGCAAAAACGACTTTGGAGAGTTCATCCAGTTGCAAGAAGCCCAGGAACGCTGTCAAGGTTGGAGCCTCGAGACATATTTGATCGAGCCCGTCAATCGGCTTGCACAGTACCCAGAGGTGTTCAGGGCAAGTGTCGATCACGTTGTGCGCTCGTTTGCTGATCTATATATTCGGTGCAGAGGTTGTTGCAGTTGACGCCCAAGTCTCACCCTGATTACATGTCGACGCTCTCCCTCTTTCACGCCGCCAAGTTGACGATTCGAGTGCTGAGCGAGGTCAAGGACCGAGAGGACGCATACGAACTTGCCAAAATGGCCTGCTCCGGGATCAAGGGCATCTCTTCTGCGCACCTCGTCCGTCGCGAACGACGGTTGCTCCTCCGCGGATCACTCACGTGCGTGCACGTGAGCAACGACGAGCAAGCGCCGTCGTTGGAGCCCGTGGCGGACAACCACGGTGCCCCGCGAGCCGAGGTCCCCTCTGGCCCACGCGTCCGAGCGCGCGCGGACAAGCTCACGCAGGCGATCGGCGCCTGGCGCGGCCGATCCAACTCTGTCAAGTCGACCACGTCGACGGTGGTGTCGTTTGGTACGGCGCCGTCGAGCTTTGAGGTGCACGTGGCGCAGCGGCAGCCTGGGCTGGGCGGTATGCCGATGGTGCGCGTCGAGAGTGAGCCGATGGACGTGGAGGTGATGGTGTTTTCGGACCTGGTGCTGCTCGCGTCGCGTTCGGGTGGGGGAAACGACGACGACGACGATGGCGCGTGTGATATGGAACCTTGTGAGGGGTTTGGACTGGCGAGGGTCGTGTCGGTGCTCGACGAGATTGGTGCGTCTGTGTTTTTTTTTTTCTTGAGAGGTGTGTCGAGGTCCTTAGATCGTCGCGCGTGCATCACGCTCGACCTCGCACCGATGACGTCCCGCGCGCTCGAAGAGGGCTACGTCCAGTCGACCGGGTCTGTCGTCACGATCGCGCTGTCGCTTCCGCACACCCAGGGCGCTCGGAGCAGCAGCGAGCGTGCGCGTGCGCCGCTGGGCGACTGGCTCGCTCCGCTCCGCCGGTGCTGTCAGTACACCCACCGCGGGCTGTCGTCGCTCAGCCCGACGCACATGCTCGTCGATCGCGCCGCGTCTGCGACCGAGGCGCAGAAGCCGGTGCTGTCGCTCATCGCGGCGGGTCTGCCGCTCCCAAAGAGCCCGTCGATGCAGATGGAAGAGTCGGCGCGGGGTCTGGCGAGCGGGTCGGAGCAGCAAGAACGTGAGGAGCGCGGATGGTGGTCGAAGCGGTTTCACGAGGTCTTTGCGGAGCTGAGCGTGCAAGAGAGCTAACGAGCAAGAACACGAATTGTAAACCCATGGAAAACCCTTGTTGTAGACATACATTTTGGACTAGGACAAGTAACACTACCCCGACGTGCTGTGAACGACCATGCTGTAGATAGATGACGGTAATATATAAAAAACGTATATCATGACCCCAGCTCGAGGGGGTTTTTTTTTTCATCTCGTGGCGAGCGCCGCGAGGAGCGTATCCGTATCGACCTTGGCAGCTGACGCAAAAGACGAAATCAGCAACCCCCAACGAGACCGACCTATCCAACACGCACCTTTGAGCACCAGCCTCACGAACTGTTGTGCCAAATGTGGATGTTCCTCCTCGAGCCTCTTCATGCTTTCCCCCGAGAGCCGCCACAGCACCGCATCGCGCTCGACAACGACCCGCGCGTTTCGCGGGAGCCCTGACAGCGCCGACAGCTCGCCCGCGAGGGTCCCCGACACCATGCTCTCCTCGATGATCGCCGTGTGCTCCGCAAACTTGTACGACGCACGGAGGACGCCCGATTGGATGATGTAGAGCCCGTTAGGCGAGTCGTCTTTTTCCCATAGGACCTTGCCGGGGGGGAAAGCGACCTGTTCAAAGTAGGGCGCGAGCGCGGAGAGGGAGGCGTAGTCGGGAGCGTCAAAGGACCCGAACGCTTTGAGGAGCGTGAGGAGCGGCTCGGCCGACACGTCGTTGAAGAGCTCTGGAAACGGGCGTTAGGGTGAACGCCAAACGAACAAGAGACGCGTACCGTTTCCTATGATCCGTTCGCCTGCATCTTTTAGTTGTAGCCGCCGGGGCGAGCCGACCAGGCATTCGTGAAAGTCAACATCCACCTTTTGACGACCCGGAAGCACTGGGCAGGACAGAACCATGTTCAGTCATGCGACAAAGGAGGCACGCGTGCAGTGACTTACCAACGGGCGCAGTCTCCTTCTGCGCCCTAAACCACGCGCGCAGATACGCATTCTCCGTCCCTGCATCACACAATCCGTCAGCACCATGCCGCATACAAACAACACGGGGACGGCCGTCCACGACTCACACTCCATCGCGTCGTTCAACGTCTCAAACAGCTCTACATAGGGCTGCTCCAACACCCCGACGCAGCGCAATGCCTTGCCTACTTCCGCCCTCGAAACACCACAAAAGACGAGCACGACGCCCTTGGCTGCCAACAACCTCTGCACTCTCACAAATGCTTCCGCAGCCGACAGGTCGACACCAGCGACGAGCGAGAAATCGACGACGACAAAGCGAACTGGGTAAGCATAAAATGCTGGTGCGTCCACGAACGAACGGATGGTGTCTTCGACGTGGGAGATGGTGCCAAAGAAGAGAAAGCCTTGGAGTTGGATGATGCGCGTCTGTTTCGACACTTCGCGGATGTATGCGCGGTGAGCAGCAGGACGGCGAACGGTAGAAATGGCGGTGTCTCCTGTGTAGCACGTTCGGATGCTCCGTCGTTGGGAGTTTTGAACGACAAAGAAGAAACCTGTCATACAAGGGTGAGTCGTCAACGTTGGAGTAGAAAGGTGTGAACTCACAACTAACGACGATCCCAAACAAAACGCCGATGACAAAGTCCCAAACGGTCATAGTGACCATGATGCTGATTATCGTGATATACTCCATCCTAGGCAAATTCTGGATCACAAAAACCACTCCTGACGCATCTGTTGTATGGTGCTCACCTGCTCACACGATGCCTCGTGTCCCACAATGCCTCCTTCACGAGGTCGATTCCAAGAACGAAAATGAGCGCACATACAACCATGACAGCTGCGTGCGCAACACGTCCATGTTAGATTTACCAAAACGACACTGGAAAGAGACGCACGAATGTATGCAATCGGTCCAGTGCCAACAATCAAAAGCAAAGACGTGGCCACAGCAAGCATAAATCCAGCAACGCGATTCCCTCCCCCTACACGATAAAATCTGTTCCATGGTATAGTTCTCAGTATACCAACGTAAGGTAGGGAGGGAAACGGCTGACAAGAGCGTATTGACATAAACGAGATAATTCGGTCTTGTCGACCGTCAGCGTCTCGTAGCAGATCATGATAGGTAGGACGTACACAGTCCCAAGAAATCCTGCAGCAAGGTTGGAAATTCCGTGACCAACCAGTTCTTGGTTCGTATCGACGTCTTCGTCCAATGATACAGCTGCACGAGCACAAATCAACGAGGTAATACTAATACCTGGGAGAACAACGGAGGCGACACTCACCCAGAGCAGGAACATTAAGAGGAGGATGCAATATGTTGAAGAACAGCCTAGCAGTCCAGTCAAATTAACGATACGTGTGGTTCAAAAGTCAGCCACAAAACGACGCACAGTGCGAACTGCGTAGGCAGCGTCGTCCAGATAGATGTCCATTGCACCGCGCGCCAGTCTTTTGTGGCAGACCGGAAGCAGCATTGAGCATTTCCACCGTTTCAACAAAAGACGACACCCACCGTAATAAGTGTAAAAGGTATACCAAGTATCCGTACTTCCGACCTCCCGAGCGGTTTCGAACAACCATCCCTCTCGTCGGAGCGTGTCGAGGTCGAGCTGCGAGGCCGCGACGACGACATAAAAGACGATCGGAATGATTAGGAAATCTACAATATGCCAACTCCAGGGGATTACTCAAAATGACAGGCACACGAAACGCACAAATAGGGAACAGAAGTTGATGCTTCCACCTCACGGTGATCACTCTCAAAAGTACTGCTAGTGCGAGCGGCGGAACCCACAATGCGAGCGCATGGGGGTTGAGAGCGAAATGTCGGATGATGTCCCAAGTCGGCGGATCGAGTGCATCCGAAGGGAGACGTGTGCTGACGGTCAGTCTGCCAGGTTCGAGACCAGGGGACACACCGAGAACATGGCGATCAGGATCCGGTGTTCGTTTTAAAGAAGCGAGACTCACCCTGTTAGGATCAGAAATATTCCCACGCCACCGATACACCTGTGAACGCATCAGTCCAGCACCATCACACGCCATAATGACGCTCGAGAAAGAAGTTGTGATCGGTACTTACCCGACGAGAATATGTCTAGGGAAGAATCCAATAAGGACGCCAAGGCGGAGATATCCAAGAAGGAAGAACGTGAACCCTGCATGTGTGAGTATGATCAGATGAGTCCGTATGATACCGCCATTTGACATTCTGATCATGAGGTGCGAAGCAGATCCACCAGAGGGATCTGCATACGTTTCACCTTAGCCTTGCTTTCCCCACTGCGAAGGAGGGAAAGCGACTTTCTCAGACACCATAGAAAGTCACGGCAAAGACACGGCTTCCCCCAGTAATGGCGACTTACCGGTGAGCACACTAGATAATGCAAATGCCACGAGCGTGGTTGCTATGACTTCCCGATTTAAGTTATCCATTCCCGCCCAATCATCACCAAGGATGTCTCTCGCGATTGTTGATGCGAGAATGTGGAAGAAGGGCTATAAAACGTTACATGAGTTTATAACCGAAAAGGTGTACGAAGAAAACAGAAAGATGACATCAAGTGAGAGGGAGAAAGCAGTACGCACCACCACCTCGATCATCATACTCCCATTCGCACCTGCAAAGTTGCTCCCTCCAAATGTATACACAAGCTGAGCGATGACCGTGCTAGATGATGTGACACGTAATCAGTTTCAGCATGTACTTCCAATTTTCTCATCATGACACGTAAAACCATTTAGAGGGCGGTAATGAAAAGCGGGGGTGATAAAAAGGGATCCACTCACGAGAGGAAAAACATGGACACGCCGACACCCCCAAACTTTGCAAACAAGCCCGCAGCAGGGAATATGATCATACCATCTAATGAAATCACGTGAGTAGTTGGTCACACGGACATCTCTTCGGAAATGATGTTTCCCCCGGGTCGCGTACATGTACCCTGAACGCGAGATCCAACAGCAATCCGGGGGTGACCTTTATTAATGAAAGACGTACAAGAAACCCCATCCAAGATGTTGAGTAGCGTGCCTAGGACAACGGCAGGAAGTGCCCTGAATGCCTTATTTCCGAGATTTGGGTCGAGAATATGCCGTAATGTTTCAGATGGCTTGAACAGGAACGTGATCGAGCCATAATCACTTGGAATGACTGGTTTTGCGTGCTCTGGCTGGGTCTTGGGAATCATAAACATAGGTCGTAAACCACTGTTGGCGCCTTCGGAGTAGAAAGTGGCGTGATTGGTGCGTAACAATGGAGTTGTTTCATCAGGCACGCGCTCCGGTTGATCTGGGGATTCTGATTCCAATACATCGCCAGATGCCGCAGGATGGGGACCCGCAGCTGATTTCGATCCCAGACGTGGAGCGTCGGTGCCGACGGATGAGAAGTAAGCGTCGCCTCGACGTTCGTTGGTCGGCGTTACGGACATCTGGGAAGTGGGATATTCCGACGAGCTGGCACGTTCGTGACCTGCTCCGGTGTAAGCGTGCTCAACACCGAGCAGCTGTTTGCTTTTTTTGTCTTCCTCCTTAGCGAGGAGGACGGAGAGGGCGGAAGGTGGGCCGAGCGTCGTATGTCCCACTCTACGAGGAGTGAATGTGCCTGATCCAATGGTGCTGGCGGAGGGACCTATTGGACTGGAGTCGAATGTGTAAGTAGATGCGAAGAGGTCCTCGTCGACGTCCATGTCTGGATCGGAAACTAAGGAAAGGCGAGGGCTGCCTCTGGTTGTGTTGGGGGTAGAGGGGGCGAATGAAGATGGGAAAGGATGGGTGTGTTTAAAAGACGAATGGGGAGGGGTCCTTGAGATGGTTTCAGGGGTACCATCTTGGATGGCATTCCTCGGAAAGATGAAAGAGTCACGGGATTGTGACAAGGAAGCTAGAAACGTGCCATGGCAAGGGGAGGATAAATTACGCTTACGGTGTCACAAATACAGTCGGAGACACGCACGTTCGGAAGAAGGCTCGGCTGGACCAAGGGTGGCGTGGGCAGCCAAAGAAGGCGCGGGAGGATGGCCATCAGGAGAGGGGGTTGGGCGGGGCGAAGGAGAGCTTGGAAAGGGAAGATGGTGCATGACAGTATTTGATAATTCGACTGTATTTGCACGTATAACACCCTGCGAGCGAGGCTGGCCAGCACTCCGAAAGGAGGAAGAGGAGACGTAGCTCATCGGTTGTAGCAAACTGGAGCACAGAAGGTTTGGTGGGAGGATTAGAAAATAGAAAAGGAACCATACCCAGCTCGGCGCAGGACGGACTCGTCTGGAGGGGGCGACGCAGTGGGGTTCATGGCGCCATCGTCGTCATAGTGGTCCTCGCTGCCTCCGGAATCGCGGCGGACGTCGTGTACACCGTGTAGCATGACGCGGGGATTGTCTTGGGAGGGCGACGGAGACATGAGCGGGAGACGATAAGACGATAAGCACGTTTCATGTCATTGCCGCCACCAAGTCTTGCCATCATCGACTTGCATTCCCAAAAACATGTCGAAAAAGGAAATTCCTCGGCATCACCCGTATCACGTGGCTCGACAGGCACGCACAGTCTCCGCCGACCTCGCCGACGATGAGCATCGACGAGAACGACCACCACGATGTCAAACACGATTCTGCTGTGCGTGTATACGTTCTCTGCGGAAGAACACCATCTCACAGGACCTCCAGTTACCCCCTCTCCAATTTTACGTTCAGGTGAGTCGTCCTCACCGCTCGACACCGCGCGACTAATCCTTCTATAGCACCAAAGAAGCCCAACCCGAAGAAGACCCCTCTGTCTCTGCGCGTCTTCAGCGGCTCCAAAACAATTATGAAGACTTTGGCATGCGTCGCACCGTAGAGGGCATCCTCGTCGTGCACGATCATGGCCACCCCCACATCCTGATGCTTCAGATCGCGAACGCGTTTTTCAAACTGTAGGTGCCTTTCTGCTCTCCGCTCACTCGATATGACGCTAGCTCAGTCCAGGCGACTACCTCAAACCCGGCGAAGACGACGTCGACGGCCTGAAACGTAGGTTGGACGAGCGTCTCGCCCCGCCTTCCGAATCAAAACAATTTAACGAGTCGCATGGTGTTGACAATGACTGGGAAATCGGAGACTGTCTTGCTCAGTGGTGGAGACCCAATTTCGAGACGTTCATGGTACGTTTGATCGATGATCCACTTTACCCCGAGCCTCGACAGCGCGCTTTTTCAGTACCCTTTCGTTCCCGCGCATATAACCAAGCCCAAGGAATGCAAAAAGCTTTTCTTGGTCCAGATGCCCGAGCGCAGTACGTCTCCATGGTTTGCCTCACGTCCCTTTCTGATCGTTTTGACTTGCACTTGCAGAGGTGCTCGCTGTCCCTAAAAACATGAAGTTACTTGCAATTCCTCTGTTTGAGTTGTACGACAACGCAGCCCGGTATGTTACAATCGGTGGCGCATCACATTGCTTAGTGTATCCAACTAATGACGAATACTCCAGATATGGTCCCCAGCTCTCTGCGATACCGCACTTGCTATCGAGGTACAACTTTATCTACCAGTGAAAACACCCGATCCGCGCGCATATACGGTGGATGGTGCGACTCTTGATCACGCCACCTTGACGCCAAGGATACTGCCATGTTGGAAATCGTTGAGCCCATTACCAGCTTGGTAGCCTTGGTGGTTGCGTGGGGCAAGGATGAGTGTTAGATTCGCATACATCGAATGTTGTATTCGCATCGTGTTGTAGTCTTGCAATCCAGTACTCTGCTGTGGCGACTCTGGCGAGTGACGCCTGCCCTGATCGAGTTACCACTTGTGGCGTCCACGAGGCACAACTGTACCAGGCAGCGTCAAGGGCGCCACCACTCTCATTCTGACGGCGACTCTAACCTTGTCGCAAGCCTACGGGAGGATACGCCACGAGGAAATGCCGCCCATCGAAACCAGCACGACGTTGTCTGGCTCAAGCGCCTCTACCCCTGTGAACGTCAAGCTCCTCCTTATAGGCAACGCATCTGTGGGGAAGAGCAGTCTATTGCTGCGGTTCTCTGATGAGGCATGGATACCCGAAGACGAGGCGACTGCTACGATCGGGGTTGATTTTCGGGTGAGTGGTGAAAGCTGCTCAGATGTCACGTCGTGTGGGAGGGTTACAAAACATGGCTCGCTCGGTTGATCGCTCATCCATGACGCCTTGTGAGCATAGACAGACGTGATATTGACCATGTACGACGACAGGTCCACAAGATGGAAGTGAATGGGCGAAAAGTGAAGCTCAGTATATGGGTCGGTGACCTTTTTTCCCCTGGTCCCCGATCGAAACGTGAATTCTCGCTTCAAAGGATACAGCAGGACAAGAACGTTTTCGGACCATCACATCTTCATACTATCGCGGTGCACAAGGCATTATTCTAGGTGACTACAGCAAACATCGGTGTTGACATCTCATCTGGATGCGATCTGAACAGTATATGACGTCTCGAACCGAGAAACCTTTGATGCTCTTCCGAAATGGTTTACAGAAATCGATACCTACGTGGCCACGATAGTACCCAAGATCATCGTCGGCAACAAGTTAGACAAGGTGCGTCTAATTGGACTGGACTGCGCAGCGTCTAAACGTGTGGCAGGAACACTCGCGGCAAGTGCCGACCGACGAGGCAGCCATGTTCGCAAGACGCCAAGAGGCGCTGTTCCTAGAGGCATCTGCAAAGACGGCGGTGGGCGTGCGGGAGGTGTTTGAGGATCTTGTGAAGAAGATATTGGATACCCCAGAGTTGTGGGCGCCGGTGACGCCCGAAGCAGGGAGCGGGAGAGGGGGTGGGATGCCTGGTCGGATTGAGTTGACGAATGAGCAGGACGAGGACGGGTCGGGTATGTGTTCATGCTGACGTAATGAAGTACGCGTGTGAGACCGGCACCAAATATTGAAACAGAAATTTGTTAGTGCAACGAGTTTCTTGGTTCGCCATGGCCCCAACACCTGTAGACCCCACTCAGTCCTACGTCGACCGCATACACGACTGGGTCTCTGAAAACAGGCGCACGGTCCTCGTCGCAACCGCAGCAGTCCTCATCGCTGCAGGCGCCGTCTACTACACTTCCTCGTCCACACGACCCCGCAAGGGAAAGTCAAAGGACAGAAAGCAAAAGAAAAAGTCGACAAACGACGCAGATGCTCCCATCATCGAGGAAATAAAACCAAAGGTCGAGGACGTCGAAGGTCTGTTCAACCACCTGCCCCCTCGCTCGGTCTGACTCCGCCTCCACAGAGCATGCCCCGCTATCCCCTGCCCAGATAGCTGCCATGCCGTTCGAGGTTCGTGCTTCTCTTGTTCACCGCCCTGCATGCATCTCACTTGCTTCTCTCACAGGAACGCGTCAAACAGGCGGCATCCCTCAAGACACGGGGTAACACGCTCTACCAGGCGCGCAACTTTGAGCAGGCCATCGACCTCTACACGCAGGCCATCCAGGTCTCGCCACGACCTGAACCCGTGTTTTACAGCAATCGTGCAGCATGTCCGTCTCACCTCTGATCTATCCACGTTCGCCGTACTCATATCCCCAGGTTACATGTACATGTCTCCTCCACAGCACGAGCGGGTCGTGGAAGACTGCGACGATGCTCTCCGCCAGGACCCGAACTACGTCAAGGCTCTAAACAGGCGTGCAACCGCGCTCGAATCCTTGAACCGCTTTGAGGAAGCTTTGAGAGGTCCGTCTCGGAGCTCGTTCCGAACATAGTCGGGTCGGACTGAATCCCCTCTTTTCAGATTTCACCGCTGCAACAATCCTCGAAAAGTTCCAAAACGAGACGGCTGCACAAGCGGTAGAGCGTGTATTGAAAAAGCTGGCAACCGCAAAGGCGCAGTCCATTCTGGCGGTGGGTGATTTTGCATGCCTTCCAATGCTAATTCTCACACTCGCTGAATAGACACGGGAACCACGTTTGCCTTCGCAAACGTTCATCTCGGCGTATTTCGCTGCTTTCCGAAAACGTGAGTTCTTGACTGCGTCATCTGATTGATTACCTGACCAGGTCGTAGGGCCGCTTCCTATGCTTACCGAGACACCATCACAAGGCGACCAAACACTCTTGCTAGCCCTCGAGGCCCTCGAGGCAGCCGACTACCAGCACGCGCTCACCCTCGTCAACGAGGCTCTCGAACAGGGCATATCGTGGGATATTGGTCGCGCCGAGGCTCTCAACTTGAGGGGAACGTTCAAGTACGTTCATCGCGCATACACCCTTTATTCTCCATGCTCACCCTTTCTACAGGTTCCTGACTGCACATGTTCATGGCGCCAAAGCCGACCTGCTCGAATCGCTCGCACTCAACCCTTCATTTACGCAATCGTTAGTCAAGCTCGCGAGCGTGTACATGGAGGAGGGTGATAATGTGCAGGCTATGAAGTGTTTCGAGGATGCTATCAAGATCAACGAAAACGATCCCGACGTTTACTACCACCGAGGGCAGGGTGTGTTGGTCTCATCCCTAATAATGGTTGACGTTGACTCTTTTCCAAGTGTTCTTCATTACCAACGACTTTGCCTCTGCTGCAACCAACTATACGAAGTCGTCTGCGCTGGATCAGACATTCGTGTTCTCGCACATTCAGCTTGCCGTCGCACAATACAAATTGGGCAACCTGGCGAACAGCATGGCAACCTTCCGACGGACAATGACGTCGTTCCCCTCAAGGGGTGAAGTCTGCAACTACTAGTGCGTTTCGTAGCAAGGATATGATCGAAGTGCACCTAACAGATTTTGTATTGCAGCGGTGAACTATTGCTGGACCAACAGCGCTTCCAAGATGCCATTGAGAAGTTTGACAGGGCGATCGAACTCGAGAAAGCCAAGTCAGTTTTTCTGGTCATCTGTCGTTTCTTTGACGCTGAATCAGAATTCTCAGCTCTCCTCCCAATCCCTTGCCTCTTGTCAACAAAGCACTCGCAATCTTCCAATGGCGTCAAGACCTTCCGGGTGCAGAAGCGCTTTGCCGTGAAGCCCTTGTCCTGGACGCTTCATGCGAACCTGCTGTCGCCACACTCGCACAGCTCGCTCTCCAAAAGAGTGAAGTCGAGGTTGCGATCGCCTGGTTTGAGAAGCAAGTCGAGATGGCAAGGGGGGAAGCAGAGATCACTGCTGCGCTCACCTACCTCGAGGTCAGTTCACGTTTACATTCTGTCAAACGACACTGACGCTTTCTTTCAGGCTAGCAAAGCACAGTTGCTATTCATTAGAAACTACCCACGAATGGCGGAGCAGTTGACCCAGATTGCACGTGGGATGATTTAGTTTCGAGTGTCCGAAGATCGGAGCATGCATGTAGGTCAGGATTTGTCCGGAGACTATAGATACGCTACGCCCTGTCGACGAGGATGAGTGAGGACGTGCGTCGCCGCATCACGTCCTTAATAGGTACACGCATACACGTTTTGCTTTCTTATTTCCCCCCCATTTCTTTCCCCGTCTCCGCTTTACTGCTGTCGGGTCCTTTTATTCATGTCCACAACGCTTTTGCATCACCCATCACACCTCTTCCGTACATGTCGTCCTTTTGTCCAGACGCTAGTGCCATGCTACTAGTAGTCGACATCGTACGCACCTTTTTTACATGGACGAATACCATCACACGTTCACCACTCTAATCATCTTGGTCGTGACGTGTGTCCGAGTCTCTGAGAAGCCCTGCAAGGAACGACGGGTCGTCCAAGTACCTCTAGGGTGATACCGGCGACGAGCAGCCAGCCGATCGGGTCCCTTTAAAGTGTAGTGCGGGCGCTTTGTCGGTGTCTACAGATCGATCCAAATGGAACTAGGAAACCCACGGGACCCACTACTAGTAGCAGATCCATCGAGTCGAGATCGAAACGTGTCGCAGCCTAAATCAATTTCGCTGGCACTAGGATCGTCCATCGGTCGAGGTGCGGCGCAGGGAGATCTCGGAGGACGCGCGTGCGGTCTGATGTCTGTGCACGAACGAACGACCGGAGCGATCCTGGGCCGAACGGTCATGCATTCATACTCGGAGAAAGGGTCCCACTGTAGACCCGTGGTCTCACTCAGACGAACAGAACGTGATGAACGTATATAGCAGAAGAGGGAAAGGAAACAAGTGTGGTACTACGGTTCTGTCCCCGCTATAAGTAGTGTAAACAGGGAACAAACAGTAAAGGCACGCGCTGAGTCGGCATGCTTACAGCGCAGAACGATAGATCGCGTCCAAAATTAGAGACGTTCGGAGTTTGGATCTGGGAAGCTCTCGGCAGTGTCGGCACACAGTTTGTCGTTACACCCGCCGCGTCGTCTCAAGCCCATCCCCATGCCCAGTCGTCGTCCAATTCCCTGTGGAGATGTCCTAGCAAGATGATGTACCACTTACAGGATCTCAAATCCGCTCGCTCACTTGGGTTACAGAGTCGACTCAGCGCTGGATCAATGCCTCGTACCGGCGCACTGGCGAAGTTGACGCTCGTGCGATCGAATGTGGAAGAAGACATATTCATATTTTACATTCTCTTGATGCTCATGGTAAATAAATTATTTTCTTGATTGCTTTCTCTCAAAACCGCATTAGTTTCTGGAGTCCTGGTAGAAAGACGACCTGACATCTTGCTCACAGAGATGTAGTTGCCCTCCGTGAAGTGTGCGGCATCGAGGTATTGCGCGCTACTGTATGCCGCACATTGAAACGTGCAGGCTTCAGCTGAGAACAGGTACGACAACAGCTTCATGACACGATGAATCTCCATTGCTTCACAGCTTACCCGCCCAGCTCTCGAACGAAACAAGGCATGCCGCACCGCTTACAAGATAACGGATTGGTGAAAATTACAAAGCGCATCAACTCATATTTGTCGACGAGTCTCATCCGAATAGAATGGCACGTCGGCCTTGGGGCTGATCTCGTGAACCACCGCGCACATCGACATGATTTCTTCCTCCGAGACAAGAAGCAAGTAGTCTCTACTGAGGGGCAATGGTTCTGACATGCGTGCGGTACAGGTATACCATTCTTCCAGCTTTCCCTCAACGGAATCCTTGCACTTGATGTCTACACTGAAGCACTTACTGCGGAAAAGTTTTATCAGTTCATTGAGCATTTATTGCACCGTATGATGGAACACAGTTTATTCTCTAATATGTACAACTTTTTTCGACGATTATGAACCACAACGCCTACTAAATTGGGATATTTTAGTCGGAGATGTGCATTCAAAGTCCACATGTACGTCAAAAAAATTCGTACCGCTCTATCGTTCTGCAACGCGCTGTACACCCACATCGGGATTGTTTCGACACATGGTGCTCGCCCACGTCGAAGTGGCCCAACAGTACGCCCTCAGCACTGATGAAGACGAAGTCGTCACGACTTCATTTTCGTCGATGCCGACGACGCCTATGTGCTGTCTGTTCGTCACATCAACAAGATCAAGTTCATGCAGGGTTCACAGTCTAACTTGCCCAGCCGTAGGGGGTAGCGTGCGTAGCTAGGCCCAGGAGAGCATTGTGCAAGAGAACATCACTGACGATCGCGCTATGATTGCCGTCTCGTCAGACATCGAGTCGGATGGCCCCGAGGGGGGTACGTTGCGCCCATGTTGTGACCTACGTGGGCTCACATTATTCTTACTAGCCAGCAATTGAATCTCTTCGTGGATCATGATGAGGAAGGTACGTTCTCGGACGGCAACACCTAGTAACCCCGGGCTGTAGGGATCACCAGCGGTGATAAGTCCAACGATGAGGTCAGCGAGATGGAAGGTGAGTGCTGATTCCCTCTCTCCATTGTGGGGAGGGGATCCATGGTAGTACGTTGGGGTGGGTGGACTAGTACGTTCTGACCATTTGATGGCTCTTTATAGATAACGAAGAAGGCTACGATGTCAACGGTGGTGAGATGTCCAATGTGCCCAACGGAGATGGGAATGATTCGGACTATGATGCTGGTGAGATTCGTGGGCACACGTGTGGGTAGTGTGTTAATGTAGTTGCTCACAGCTATCTACGTGGACGACGGGCTAAACTAACTTATGAGGAGGGGGGACTGCAGTACAAGTGGAGTGCCTGGGATGGTCTGCGGGATGTCTATGATAAAGTTAGCCTGTCTGTGGACAGACGTTGACAGACGTCGCAGTAACTTGCCATTTTGCTGATGGGCGTTGTCCAGGAGTTGTTGGATGCGATCGTCGCTCCCTACTATATAGATGATTTCGTCCGTTCTGAGCAGGTGCCAGCCAATCGTGAGGAGCTGTAGACGCTTTCGTGAATGGGGTATGGGTTTGGTTTGGTTCGCTGTGCTGTTAGGCGGAGAATTTGCATATTATGATGCACTCTGTGCAGATGAGTACCCCTCCATTTGCCATAAAGGATGGAATAAACGAGTTCTGTGCCCGAGTGTGGGGGGCGCAGGGGAACTCCACGACGGAGACATCAGTGCGAGCACATGAAGCAAGCCTGAACTGAACGAAGAGCCTGAGAGTCATGCATTCATGGATCAGCGTTCAAACGTTCGGCAATAGCAAGAGATAATCAGAGTATGTCCAAGAAATGCTACTCAAGTTACAAAACATCAAACGTGCGTACGTTGTCCAGAAGATCTGCCAACGAGACGCTCTCCTGAAACTGTACAGTGATCATGCTGTCAGCTGCGACCCGCCTGTAATCAATGCCAATCCGACCCTTGGACGCTAGCGTGAGCAAGAGTGCACCGAACGGCTGTCGAAGACGGGCGACGAGTCGTCGTGCTCGCGTCTCCCTGTCCATCATGATCGGGGCCGTAGTCTGCGAAGGAGCAGGAGGTAGTGGCGATGCTGGCTCAGAACCCGCCGAATAATAGTCCTCAGATCCATCATCTGATAGCGCTTCATCGTCGAATTCCGCCCCAAAGGTTTCTTCGTCATCTGTGTCGGGCGTGGGTGGTCGCGCGACCTCGTCCTCCACAATTGTGCAGCTATGCATAGCTCCGCAGTCCAGAACAGTATCCAACCAGGGGTGAACGAGGTACAAAGGCTGCATCCGAGAAAGGTTATGTCTCGTTCTAATTTCCACCGTACCAAAGGTGACAGTGTTTGCGCGATAAACGTGGCCTGAACGTGTTTGGTAGTATGACAGAGATGGAAGCTGAAAAGCGATACATGGGAGCTTCATTCGACTCGCTGCGAACCAAGGTGCAGAGAGCTCGCTCAGACGGTCATATAACTTCAGGGCCGTATTGGTGTCGAATGAGGGAGTGGACAACGCGGTGATGATTTTGTCCATCTCGTCATAAGGGATGGGTGGCGGGAGGTGTGACGTTGCTGGACCTTTGAAGACAGTAATATGGGCAGGAAGACAACTGTTGAAGCTGCCGGCTTCACCAGTCCATGCGAGGGTGCTCGCGTCTCCGGATACGGTGACAACGTGCGCTAATAGACGCCCTAGCGAACCATCCCCTTCGCCGTAAATTGCGGGTATACCAGTGACCGAGAAAATGCCGAGCAATGAGTATGCTGCATCTTCCACTAGCGTCGTGTGCCGCATCGAAGCGAGACGTAATTTCTCCCGAATGCCGGTGAGGCCGGGACGAAGTACCATTAATTCCTCTGCCGATACCCCGGTGGCTTGCTCCATCTCCGAGATGACCTCCGGGGACTCTTTGTGGTTTGGCATTTGAAGATTGAGATAAGGAGTCCAGTCCTCTGTATAGAAGCGGACGATCTTGGCAGCGATGTATTCCTGAAGTGTCCAGGCACGAGTGTTCCAAATGCTTTCCATGAGAGCGCCAAGCTGCGACCAAGAATGTACTCCACGGAGGAAGACAATGACCATGGTGGAACCCTGGTACCACTCGAACATAGCCACCAGGGCTTCTTGAAGCACGAAGTGGTCTGATTTGTTGATACAACATGTATCACTCCATGCCCATTCGAATCCGGCATCCAGAACGATCTTGCAGAAGGTTTGCAGCTTGCTGTGAGTCGGAGATTCATCCAAGGAATACACTGATTTGTCCATAACCTGCTGGAACAGCGGTTCGTTCTTTTCCCATTTGTGTGAGAGCATCGCGTATCGGAAATACTGTCGTACTTCACGCTTGATCCGGACGTAGTCGGTGCGCGTCGTCATCGATGATATAAGTTGATTAAATATTGGCAACGATTCGAATGCAGACGCCTGTTCCGTTTTGTCATACAGATTGCCAGTCTTAGTGTTGATGAGCACGCGTGGCATACGACGTATCGTCCGTTGAACAATTTTGTGAATCGTTGCCCGCACGCTCAATGGGCTGACGAACTGGTCACTGCACCCTGTTGAATAAGTTGAATCAGTCATTTCTATTACGGTGATGAGGAAATAACGCACGTTGAACGTCTGGATCAGGATAATGAGTGATTGTGGAGAGCATCGCTTCGAATGCGTGAACAGCATTGTCGTAGTCTCCTGCCTTGTGTAATACCGCATGCTTCATCTCATATCCCCATGGCGACAACGGATTGAGGGCGATGGCCTGATGGGGATGCGTGAGCAAATTGACCCACAAAAGAGAAGAATGATGTACCTCGTTTGCATCGTCTAGAGCTTGTTTCCATGACCCGGTCGCCACAAGTGCTTTCTTTCGCTTGGCGAGAATTCCCTCTGCGGAGTGAGGATCGAGGGACAACGCAGTCGTATAGTGGGAGACAGCCTCGCCATATTGCTGGGCATCCATTGCCGCATCTCCGAGATACTCCAAATTCTTGGAGGAACGCCGACTAAAGTCTAACGGATAATGTTACTTGACCAACGAAAGTTACAAAAGATGATAACCACTCACCACGAGCCCATTCTAGATGTTCACGATGGACATGCACACCCTCTCCCAATTCATGCGCCATTCGGTGGAAGCACTCGATCGCATCTTTGATACGATCTGCTGCATACAAGGCTTCACACAGAGACTGTCGAATAGTGATGCCGGTATCATCGAGTTTCCATCCGGATATCTATCAGGGACGGTGAGCAACATCCCATCGATAAGCTGCGACGCTAGCCATTGGGAAGCTTACCAATGGGATCACAAAGGAGGGTCGCCCCCCATAGTGTTTCAATCGGGCTCGTGCATGCTCAAACAACTGTATCGCACCATCATAGTCACTACGTTCCATGTGTGACTTTCCAATGAGAATATACATATATGCCTTGTGAAAATGTCGATGCGATATTCGCCGCGCGGTTGCATTGCGAACGCACCTGAACCACATAGCATATTGAGGGGAAGGGCACTGTATCGATGAGGTCGTCTACGCGGGATATCGCATCGCGGTGCTCTCCGGCCATAAAGAAGACGATGGCCTGAAGAAAATAAGCCACTGAGGGGAACGCGGATTCGAAGTATACATACCTTCATCAGACGGATAAAGGTACCGTGAGATGGATGGAAGCGTTCGAATGCGATGTCGCATGCATGATAACCCTTGTGACTCTCTCCCAGCCCGACGTGCGCTATACTCTTTGCAATGTAGCCCATGACGGATGGCTGAATGTTGATGGCCTTGGTGCAAATTCATGTAGGTATCATTGCATGCAGGGAGAGAGGAACAGATACCGTTTCGGCATCGACGAGCGCTGTATCCCACTGTTTCAAACGAGCTCGCACAAGAGCACGGTTGGGGAGCAGTTGAAGGTTTGGATTGGAAGATTTGAGAATCGCCGAGGTCAACAAAGCCTCTGCAGTTGCCAGCTGATTGCGCTTCCATAAATTGAGCACATCGTCACTGATCTGAATTTCAGGTTCTTGGAGAGTGGGGTGTAGACGAGATAGAGGGATTGAATCCTAAATAGAATGACAGATAAAACAAGAAAGCTGATCAGATACGCCATAATCCACGGGACACCCGGTACCCACAACGATGCGAGGTAGACTCTTGATACTGATTGCTCCATCTTGAGCAACCGCGAGAAACTGGTCGTCGGGAGAGAGTGCGATAGAAGATATCTCATCAGGGTAGTTATTGACGAGGAGCTGAGACTGAGTCGACGTGTCCCAGAACGAGACTGTTTGGTTTGTAGCGTATGCAATGAATGCTCCGCGGTTTGATAGAACCATGTAGGAGTACCAGGTGCCGGTGTGGTTTGGGACTGGCCATTCCGAGGTTGTTGACCCGGTGGACGCGTCGAATTGTTTAATTGTACTCCCGGAGTGGACGAAGAGACAGTGGTCATTAAACCAGAGAAGACCAGTGGTAGAAGTGAACCAAGCGGTATGTTCTACATCAATGGCCGTGAGCAAGTGACCATCGTTGCTGTCCCATACTCGAACGGAATTGCAACTCGCTGTCGCAATTCGATCTCCTTGCGGCGAGTATTTCGCTTCCTTCGTCCCATCACTGTGTTCGAGCACCTGTACTTGTTCGCAGTTTGGGAGGTTCGAAACAATGGCTCCCTCCCATTCTGCACTGACGAATCGAGTGGAGTCAGGTGAGAAGTCCACTCCATGGATATGCTCGCGGTAGTCCGAGACTATTTTGAAAGTCCTTGCATCCAATACGATGGTATTTCTGCTTTGCCCCCCCACGACGACCCATTTGCCGTCATTGGACACGGCGAGACAATGGAATTGAAGTGACTCTTCCAATGTTGCCACTAGTTTGTTGTCTCTAACTTGCCACACTCGAACGCCATCACTGGTGCCGGCCACGAGATACTCGCCATTCGCTGAGAATTTCATTGCGTGTATTCTTACACCACCGGTGTCGATTTCGCAGGGCAGGGGACGTTCTTGTCTAACGGTTAGCATCGACGTAGCCCCATCTTGATCAGAAGGACACTAGACACACCAGTCATTGTCGACGACATGAATGTCAGCAACAGAAGGTAGCAGAGTATTGGTAGAGTCCAGGACAAGCTGAGGTTCGTCTGCCTTCTTTGTATTGGTTGCCCCTCGTTTATACAGACCTGTGCACACGCTCCATCACACTGCCTCACGAAAGCATACTCTAGTAGTATAGGGCATTCGTACTCTTTCATTTTCAGGTATACTTACCCGTCAAATGCAAGTGTTAAGCCAGCCGCGCACGAACTCCTTACGTCGACCCATATCACGAGTACTCTATAGAAGTCTCCCTGTTCTTGCGACAGGCAATCAGGTACCAGATGCATTTATTAGGTCGATTTGAGCAGATGAAACTGTCTTGAATGTCGAGGAGGAGAGTTATTATCAGAGGAGACGCGTGCACAGTCGAGCAATCGAGAGAAGGTCAAGTATTCCATGGGAACGATAGTCAAAGTATGCCAATCATCGTCCAAGAAATGCTACGCAAGTTACAAAACATCAAACGTACGTACGTTGTCAAGAAGATCCGTTAGCGAGACGCTCTCTTGAAATTGTACAGTGATCATGCTATCAGCTGCGACCCGCCGGTAGTCAATCCCAATCCGACCCTTCGTCGCCAGCGTGAGCAAGAGCGCGCCGAATGGCTGTCGAAGACGGGCAGCGAGCCGCCGTGCTCGCGTCTCTCTGTCCGCAGGAGTTATGGCTTGCGAAGGAGCAGGAAGAGGTGGCAATTCTGGTTCTGGTAAAAACGCGGAGTCATCTTCAATTTCGTCGTCAAGGATCCCTTCATCGTCCGTGTCCGGTGTGGGTGGCGGTGCGACATCGTCCTCTACCATCATGCCCCTGTGCGCAGCTCCGCGGTCTAGAACGGTATCCAACCAGGGGTGAACGAGGTAGAGAGGCTGCATTCGAGAGAGCTCGTGTCTCGTCTTGATTTCGACCAGACCGAAGGTGATGGTGTTCACGCGATAAATACGGCCAGAACGCGTCCGATATGGCGTGAGAGGTGGCAGTCGAAAGGCAATACATGGAAGCTTCATCCGACTCGCCGCAAACCACGGTGCAGGGAGTTCACTCAGACGGTCGTATAACTTCAGGGCTGCATCGCGGTCGAATGAGGAAGTGTGCGATGCGGTGATGATGTTTTCCGCCTCGTTGTCCGACATGGGTAGCGGTAGGTGTGAGGTTGCTGGACCTTTGAAGACAGTGATCTGGGCGGGCAGACAACTGTTGAAGCTGCCAGACTCCCCGGTCCATGCAAGGTTGCTCGCGTCTCCGGATACAGTGATAACGTGCGACAATAGACGTCCTAGTGAACCATCCCCTTCACCATATATTGCGGGTATACCGGTGACAGAGAAAATGCCGAGCAATGAGTATGCAGCATCTTCCACAAGCGTCGTATGGCGGGTTGAAGCGAGCCGTAATTTCTCCCGGATGTTGGTTAACCCTGGACGAAGTGCCATCAATCCCTCTGCAGACACCCCGGTGGCTTGCTCCATCTCCGAGATGATCTCCGGCGACTCTTTGTGGTTCGGCACTTGCAGATTGAGATAAGGAGTCCAGTCCTCTGTGTAGAAGCGGACGACCTTGGCAGCGATGTACTCCTGTAGTGTCCAGACACGAGTGTTCCAAACGCTTTCTATGAGAGCGCCAAGCTGCGACCAAGAACGGACACCACGGAGGAAAACGATCACCATGGCAGAACCCTCGTACCACTCGAACATAGCCACCAAGGCTTCCTGGAGTACGAAGTGATCCAATTTGTTGATACAGCATGTATCACTCCATGTCCATTCGAATCCAGCATCCCGAACGATCTTGCAGAAGGTTTGTAGTTTGTCGTGAGTCGCAGATTTATCCAGGGAATACACCGACTGGTCTATCACCTGCTGAAACAGTGGTTCGTTCATTTCCCATTTGTGCGAGAGCATCGCATATCGGAAGTACTGTCGTACTTCACGCTTGATCCGGACGTGGTCGGTGCGCGTCGTCATCGATGATATAAGTTGATTAAATATTGGCAATGATTCGAATGCAGACGCCTGTTCCGTTTTGTCATATAGATGGCCAGTTTTCGTGTTGATGAGCACGCGTGGCATATGACGTATCGTCCGTTGAACGATTTTGCGAATTGTTGCCTGCACGCTCGATGGGCTGACGAACTGGTCACCGTACCCTGTTGAATAATTGAAATGGGTCATCTCTATTACGGTAGTGAGGAAACATCTCACGTTGAATGTCCAGATCAGGATACTGAGCGATCATCGAGAGCATTGCTTCGAACGCGTGAACAGCATCCTTGTATTCCCCAGCCTCGTGTAAAGCTGCGTGCTTCATCTCATATCCCCATGGTGAAGACGGATTGAAAGCGATCGCCTGATGGAGCATGTGAGCAAAATTGACCCGCAGAAGATAAGAATGATGTGCTAGTACCTCGTTTGCAGCGTCTAGAGCCTGTTTCCATGGCCCGGTCGCCACGAATGCTTTCTTTCGCTTGACGAGAATGCCTTCTGGGGATTGTTGATTGAGAGACAGCGCAATGGTATAGTGAGAGACCGCCTCGTCATATTGTTTGGCATCCATTGCCGCATCTCCGAGATACTCCAAATTCTTGGAGGAACGCTGACTAAAGTCTAATGAATAGTGTTACCCGACCAACAAGAGCTACACAAGATGACAACCACTCACCACGAGCCCATTCTAGATGCTCATGATGGACGTTCACCTCCTCTCCCAATGCACGTGCCATTTGGTGGAAGCACTCGACCGCATCTTTGATACGATCTGCTGCATACAAGGCTTCACACAGAGATTGTCGAATCGTGGTGTCGGTACCATTAAGTTTCCATCCGGATATCTATCAAGGACGGTGAGCGACATCCCATCGAACTATAGCCATCGGGAAGCTTACCAATGGGATTACAAAGAGGGGTCGACCCCCATAGTGTTTCAACTGGGCCCGTGCATGCTCAAACGACCGTATCGCACCATCATGGTCACTGCGTTCCATGAGCAAATTTCCAACGAGAAGATACATGTGTGCCTTGGGAAAATGCCGATGAGATGTTTGCCACGTGCCAGCGCATTGTGAACACACCTGAACTACATAGCATATTGAGGGGAAGGGCACTGTATCGATGAGGTCGCCTACGCGGGATATCGCATCCTGGTGCTCTCCGGCCATAAAGACGACGATAGCCTGAGGAAAATAAGCAGCTGAGGAGAACGCGGATTCGAAGTATACATACCTTCATCAGACGGATAAAGGTACCGTGGGATGAATGGAAGCGTTCGAATGCGATATCGCACGTATGATATCCTTTGTACCTCTCTCCCAGTCCGACGTGCGCTATACTTTTTGCAACATAGCCCATGACGGATGGTTGCATGTTGATGGCCTTAGTGAGATAGATGTTGGTATCATTACGTGCGGTATGAGAAGAATAAATACCGTTTCGGCATCGATGAGCGCTGCATCCCACTCTTCCAAACGAGCGCGCACGAGAGCTCGATTAATAAGTAGATGATGGCTTGGATTGGAAGATTCGGAGGTCAACAATGCTTCCGCAGTTGCCAGCTGATCGTGCTTCCATGAACTGAACACATCATCCGAGTCGTTGATCTGAATGTCAGGTTCCTGGAGAGTGGGGTCCAGACGCGACATAGGGATCGAGTCCTGAGTACGGAAAAAAAACGTTGATCAGATACGCCGTAACCCACAGCCTGAGGACACGGTACCTACAATGATGCGAGGTAGACTCTTGATGCTGATTTTTTTGCCTTGAGAAATCGCAAGGAACTCGTCGTGGGGGGAGAGTGCGACTGAATGTATCTTGTCAGCGTAGTTGTTCACCACAAGCTGAGAGTGTGTTGGCGTGTCCCAGAGCGAGACTGTTTGGTCTGTAGCATGTGCGATGAACGCCCCACGATGTGATAGAGCAATCCAGGAGTATCGGTCGGTGTTTGGGACGGTCCATTCTGAGATTGCTGACCCGGTGGATGCGTCAAATTGCTTGATGGTACTGCCAGACGTGACGAAGAGATGGTCGTCGAACCAGATGAGATCATTGTTGTCCCACCGTGACGAACTTGCTGCTTCGACTGCGATTTCCACGAGCAAGCGGGCGTCGCCGTTGCTGTCCCAGATCCGAACGGCCTCACGACTCACTGTCGCAATTCGATCTCCTCGTGGTGAATACTTCGCTTCCTCCGCATAACTGCCAGTGTGTTCGAGTGTCTGTACTTGTTCGCAGTTGGGGAGGTTCAAGACGATGGCTCCCTCCCAGGATGCACCGACGAATCGAGTCGAATCAGGTGAGAAGTCTATTCCAAGGAT